>JAVTVJ010000591.1:1959177-2231021 GCA_034509425.1 Eopsaltria australis
GGGCATCTCTCAACACCCCCCCAGCACCCCCGGGCACCCCCAGCACCCCCAGACTCCTCTGGGCACCCACTCCTGTCACCTCGGTTCTCCCTCAGCCCCCACCCACCACTGGCACAGAGAAGCTGTGGCTGCCACATTCCTGGAACTGTCCAAGGCCAGGTTGGATGGGGCTTGGAGCAGCCTGGAAGGTGGAAGGTGTCCCTGCCCATGGCAGGGGTTGGAACGACATGGTCAGATGGGGAATCCTGGCTCACGGCACCAGTGGGGCAGTGAAGACCTCTTTGTCTCCCACCACAGGACCACCATCAGTGTCTGCTTTGGGATCAGGGACTGATAGGCAGAGCTGGAAATGAGCCATCCAGACTTGGTTCCAAGTGGCCATGGATGGCCCATCCCCACTGTTCAACTTGCTCTGCCAAGAGGCAACCATTCCTCCATGTGCTGAACTCCAGTTTCAGTTTGGTTTATGTCATCTCACAGACATCAGACTAGGGTGCACTTCTGCCTGCTGATCCAAGAGACTCCTTCTGCTCTGTTCCCACTTTTCCTCTTCTATTCTTATGTGTGACCGAATTACCCCTGCACTAAACCCCTCACACAACACCACTTGAGTTGTGCAGGCTGACACAGTGCCCATGGCTCCTTCTGGAGCCTTCCCCAGAGCCCCACGGCCCCCTGCACCATGGGCACTGGTGCACACAAGTTCCCACTGCCACCAAGGGCCATGCCACTGCTGTGGCTGGATGTTTGGCTGCACGAGCAACCACCAGCATGTCCCACACACTGCTGGGATGTGCCAGTGCAGCAGCTGCTGCGTGAGCTGCTTGCGCATTCATGTAAGCACAAGCAAGACCTTTAGTCATCTCTTCTTCAGCTCATCTGTGTGAAACAGGGATCAGAGCACTTGTTTTGCAGAGGGGCCCTGCAGTTTGGGTCATGAATATCAAGTGGTTTGAGCTCCTGTGATGGAAGGTACTGGAGATGGACAAAGCGGCACCAACAGCCTAAAGCTGCTGGAGGCCCAAGCAGCGGTGTCACGCAGTTGCACTGTGTTTGCCGATCCGAGTGTGTAATCAGCACACGCAGGCTGTGTTGGCTAAGTTTGAGTCACACACAGCAGCTCAGAGCACTCTCACTGCGAGCTCTCGCTCCCCAAGAGGGGTGATCGGCGTCTGCGCAGCCACCGAGCGTGGGTGATGCGCAGGGGACGATGGAGCTGGTGGTGGCAGGACCATGACATGGGTGTCACACACAGCCATAGCACAGAGAACATGCAAACCTCCTTCCTCCCTACCCCCTCTGCCCACCAGCTCTCCTGAATAAAGTCCCAGCTTTGTTTTTCTGATTTCCATTTTGTATCCTAAAATATTCACTCCAAGTTCTGCGTGACAGACATGCCTAATCTAATCTCCATGTCTGCTTTCTAATTTTCGCAGCCAGGATAAAACAAATTGGCTGGCGTTAATTGCCTGTGCAGCGGCCTGGAGCTCTGAGCCGTGATTTACGAGCTCGGAGCAGGCGCTCTGCAACACATTTTTCTTAATTTATTTTTAATGAGTCTCTCAATTAATTTTCTTGGAAACATCTTAATGATGTTGGAGGTGGGTGTTAATGGGGTTTGTAGCAGCACCTCATTTTGCATATTTTAAAGTATTGAATGGCATGAAGCAAACTCTTAGTCCTAAAACAGAAAAAAACCTTAAGGTTGGAGAGGACTCCTGGGCTGATACTGCTCCCCTGGCTGAGGCTGAGGCACTGAGTGGGCTGGTTGGTGACTGTGAACATTGTGAAGCTGAAGCTGGCTGAGCCCACAAGGCATGGAGTGACCCTGGCAGCATGGGGGGGCCGAGAGCCTGCGCTGGGTCATGGCTGGTGGCCAGACAATTCTTAACAGATGAAATGAAAGCCTGGACACAGAACCTGGGCACTGAGACCCCCGTGCTGGCATGCCCCATGTTGTGGGCGCACCATTCCCTGCACACCCCCGGCCAGATCTTTTGGGCAGGAGCTCCACTGGCACAGGACTGGGCTGCCTGGGGCTGAGGGGTGCTCTGGGGTGTCTCTGCCGGCCCCTGGGGTCACCGGTAATTGCTGATGCATGTGCCAGCAAGAGGCAGCAGATGGATCGCCTTTGTTTTCTCCCAGCATGTCAGTCTTCATTAAACTGGAGGGGAATGAAAAAGGATTCACTTTTGTCCCAGGCTGAACACGGCAGTTGTTTAATTTCAATTAAGCTGGCACTGAAAAGAGTAACATTACGGCAGTAATTAAAGTGAGACAACTCCCACCCCCAGGACTGTGCTCACACAGCAGAGGGGCCAGTTTGACCCCCTCATCCTCCCAGCATCAGCTGAGTATGGGCAGGCAGTTGTGGGTCAGGGCTGTGGGGCTGCCCCACATGCTCACAAGATCTGGAGCAGTGTTGAGCCCTTCAAGGCAGGCGCTGCCTGCAGCTCAGCGTGGTGTGGCACATGCATGGTACAGAGTGGCATTGCCTGTGGCACCTTCCATCATGGCATGGCACAGCACACGTGGCATGAGGCTCTGTCCCATAAAGGCTCTGTGCTGTGGATGCTCGGTCACTGCCTGAACAAGACTGAAGTCTGCAGGGAAATTTAATTTCCTTGCACTGGCAGAAATTGTGGCCAAATTCAGTTGTGTTCTGGATAGTAGGGGGTTCAGCAGCCCTGCTCACAGGACTGTTGGTGCTGTGCCTGCTCCCATCACCTGTGACTCTGACCCGCTGGTGGAGGAGGTCGTCATGGCAACTGATTTCTGTTACGGCACATCTGCATTCACCTTCTGGGCCCAGTTAGGCCTTGGAAATTTCCAGTTAAAACACTTACCTGTGAAACTGCACTGAGTGTTGGCAAGGGACCACACACAGCCCAGGGAGTCCCATGTCACCAGCACAGGCCAGCAGCAGGTCTGTGCTCACACCATCACTGTTCATCCACAGTCAAGGCACCACTGGCACCCAGAGACCTGCGTCACTGATCTGAGCACCTGAGCACTGCTGGGTGGCCCCAGGCAGGGCGGGACAACTGGACACATGCACTCTCAGCCTCCCCTGTCCACACTCGGCCTCCCTTGGACACACTCGGCCTCCCCAGGGATCCGTGGCCCGTGGTCATGTCAGGATGTGCCCCTGCAGTGGGTCCCCCCAGCCCTTGCCCCTTGTGTGGGTGGCAGACCACAGGGCACAGTTCTAAGCACAGCACCTGAACCACAGCTCTGAGCACAGCTGCCATCCCCACTTGTCACCTGGCCCTGGCCACAGGCTAAGCAGTGTGTTCTGGGACTGGCCACAGACTGAGTAGGGCCTGAGGACGGTGCAAGAGCAGCATGAAGGTGGCGAGGCCCTGCCTGGACACAAGGGTGCTGTCGTATCCTGGGCCAGTTCTGAGGATGATGCCCAGGACCTGATGACTTCACAGTGGCATATGGGGCAGTGTCACACAGCATGCTAGGGATGCAAAATAGTGAGGAGCATGGCACAGGAAGGCTGCGGTGAGGACTGTGGGCAGCAGTAGGACCAGGTGCTGCTGAGGAGGGGGCCACAGCTCTGCCCTGCTTTTCGAGGAGCCACAGGCTAGGCCTCTCCTGTTGGCATCAGGTGCTCCTCAGACAGGGATTGGCAGTGCCAATACCATGGGATGGTGGGGTTGCCCCAGGCAGGGCTGAGTGACATCTGTGGGATTAAGGGTTGTCTGGGGCTGCAGGAAAGGTTATGGTTCTTCCAACAGTGTGAGTCACCAAAATTTGGAACATCCGGGGAGGTTCTTGCACCTCAGGATCATCCTGAAGGCTCCTGTAGAGATCTGCCGGGGGCAAAGGAGACAACGCCAGAGCTGACCAGCTCCATTCAGCAGGAGACAGAAGCCTGGCAGCCCAAGGGGAGCAGTGCCAACCATATGCTCAACCCAGGCAGTGGTTGTGTAGCCACACACTGGTGGCCAAGTGGTACAGGAGGCCCTGACCAGCCCTTGCCTGCACCATGAGACATCTCTTCCCCAGGGCTTGGGAGAGCACAAGGGCTCAGAGGTATCCAGTCCTCCTGTGGCTGCATTGGTCCCACTGTCACCATTTTCCACGGTGGCCACAATTCACTGCAGTGCAGAGGGCCAGTCGTGTCAGTGGCTATTTGTGAGCCCAAAGAACTGTCAGAACATGCACACAGATGGGGCAGTGCTGCCTGGTGGGGAAGGGCTGCACCCACCCGTTGGCAACACGGTCCATTGCTGCTCTGCACAGAACTGGGACTGCCAGCATTGTCCAGCCCCAGTGCCTGCCCAGACAGGAGCTGCAAGATGGGCTGGCTACAATGGCGAGCTGGACAGATGCTGCTCATGCCATGTCCTAGGGCCAAAGGCAAGCATTGGTGCTGGAGCCACAGCATGGGGAGCCCAGAGCATGCCAGGACACACAGCAGCAAGATCTGGACCTCACTCAGGTGCTGGCCACTATACAGGCACTGCAGCTAGACCTGGACTTCTGCAGGGGAACAAACCACAAACAATTGGTCCAGCTGCAGGAGCAGGAGTGTGCAGTGGAGCAGGAGCACCACAACTTGGCCATTCGGATGCAGCAGTTGCAGGCACTGATGAGCAAGGTACACTGATGAGCGGCCACAGACCGAGCTGCATGTGTCCCCCACTGCCACTCCACCACAGGCTAGGCATCATGCCTGTCCCACAGCCTGTGCAAACACCTGGTGACCCCCCAGGGGAGGGCAGAGAACATCCTGCCAGCCACACATGACTCTAGCACCACCCGTACAGAGCAGCCTAGCCACAAGGCAACCCTGGCAGGCTCAGCCCAGTCCACCCAGCTGAGCAGAGCTGGAAGAATGCAGACCCTAACAGCCCCACTGACAGACACCCTGGCACCATCCCAGGGCTGGCGGCACTGGTGCAGCCCACAACCTTGCCAATGAGCTGGGACCACCACTCTCCCTATGCCCGTGCTCTGTCACTGGTCAGGGACCACAGGGATGGCTTTCCAGGGCTGCTGGGTGTCCAACAGATACTGCCACAACAGGGAGGGCACTCTGGGAACTGCACAGAGATGAGAGGGCCAGGAGCCAGCAGCCTTCCTGCTTCCCACCTGGTGCAGGCCACATTCCTCTGTCCCAGGCCCTCCCCAACAGCCCCAAAAAGTCTGCTTCTGCAGCCTCAGCTCTACACAGCAGGGGCACAGGGTGATCCCACACCCTGCTGGGTACTCACAGATCTGTGCTGAACCCCTCCACCTGAAGGACCAGGCAGTGCAGACAGAGGTCACCTCTGACTTGGCTGCCCACAGTGATTTTGACACCAGCCACGATATCCCAGAGACCAGAGAGCTGCTCAAGCAGGTCAGTGCCAGCAGGCCCCCAGCCACTACACACAGGGGCAAGCAGCCAGGGGGGCACAGGACAACCATGCTGCAGAGCTGACCCCTGCTCCATTCCCCCCAGAAGCCCTGGGACAGGGGAGGAGGCAACAATGCCAGCCTGCCCCCACCACCTCACAGAGCTGGGCACTGGCCAGCCCTGAGCATCCTACAGCACACAGAGGGTAGCTGTGCCTGTGCTCAGGGAAGGGCACATAGCACAAATCCAACTCACCAACGCACTGCCTTCTCTGCAGCTGGGGGCACAGGAACAGAGTCATGGCCTGCAGCACAGCCCAGCCCAGCTGCAGGAGCAGCTGGGAGCCACCCAGGCCCAGGAGCAGCAGAGTCTGCAGAAGCTCAGCAGAGCCAAAGAGGCCATCCAAAGCCTACGCTGGAAAGTGGCAGAGCTGCAGCAACAGGTGAGGGCAAGGTAGGACAGGACAGGTATGCAGCCTCAGTTCCAGACCCCTCTCCTGCCTCCAGGAGAGGCTCTGCCATGGCCAACCACCCTCCCTGCCCCACAGCTTTGCTGGCAGGTGCAGGATATGGAGAATCTCCAGGGAGAGCTGGCCCAAGCCTGGCAAGAGAGCACCAAGCAGGCGGAAAAGATTGCAGCCTACAAGACACACAGGCAGCAGCTTCAAGAGCTGAGGAAGATGCAGAGCTCCAAGGAGCAGAGCAAACAGGAGGTAAGGATATCTCAAGTCTTCCTGTGAAAAACCTGGAGTCTGTACTCGGCCTGTGTCTCTCACTGTGCCATGGGCAGACCTACTCCCTCCAGGAGAGACTGCAGGAGCTGAGCAGCCTAGTCCAACACTGGCAGCAGCTACACCTGGACAGTGAGCAAACTCTGGCTCTGTGAGAAGAGGAACTGGTTGTCTGCAAGGTGGAGCTGGCTTTCCTTAAGGAAGAGCTCAGCAAGGTGACAGAGCAGGTGCAGGATACAAGACATACTAGGCAGGATGCAGGAGAACCCACACCTAACGTTCAAAACACCTGAGCAGCCCCGCAAATGTGAGCAGCTGAAAAAGTGAGCAGAATTCCTGGCACAGCCTGGCCTGAAACAGGGCTGGGCCGATGGTCCCAGGTGTGCAGGGACAGGTGGGAACCAGCTGCCTGTCCAGGGAATGGGCTGTGGGAGAATTGCCTTTGCAGGAGCATGGGCCAGGCTTCAAACAGGGACAGGCTGTATTTGTTCTCCAGGTCACTTTAATTTTGTGCCCTGTTCCAGGCTCTACAGGGCAACAACCTGACAGCACCAGCCCTGCATGATTCTTCAGAGCTACTTCCCACCCAACACTCACCTCCAGGACAAGAAGCAGTGCAAAACAAAGTAAGGATTAGACTGACAAACTTTAAACAAATAAAATTCTTTCTGTTCTGTAGCAAAATTAGTGCCAAGCACCAAAGCCTTCCAGGGCCACAAGCTGTAGAGACCTCAGAATACACTGATCAGGGTAGCTGGGCAGTACCTTCAGCCTCAAAGCAACAGGTCATGCCTTTTTAGAGACCAAAGCGGGCTGGGGTGCGTCGTGGCGTCAGGGGCTCGCCCTGCTCCTTTCGCCCAGGGGTATAGATTTTAGTAGATCTGTGAAAGAGGACAAGGGCAATTAATGGAAAATGCAACCTCTTCCTGCACCAGAACTCCCACAGGGAAGCTGGGATCCTCCACACAGGCAAGCCATGAGCAGGCAGGGCTATCACCCACCTTGCACTGCCCAGTGGGTTCCGGCGCTCCTGCTCCTCTCGGCGGGCACGCAGCTGCTCCTCTGCCAAAGCCATTTCCTCCTCCATGGCAGACACTTCCTCCTTGGCACGGCGGCGATTCTCCTGGAGCAAGGCAGCAGCAGGTCAGGGACAGCAGACCCCCCGCAGGCCCACAGGCGTGCTCCCTTCATGTCAAAACACACACATACGGCAGCAGAATGGACATGCAGAGGGCCTGCTGTTTGCCAGCTCATCCAGGACAGAACACTTACCTGGCGTGACTTGCCAGCATGTTTGATACTGTAGAACATGGGGCCCAGCTCTGCCAGCCACTCTCCATCCACAGCAGTGACACACTGCATGTACTCCTGCAGGGACAGAAAGACCACGATAACAGCATGGTATCCATGGGGTCTGGGCATCATTCCCAGAGCCAAGGCAGCTCCCATCCTCCCCCAGCTGCTGATGGCACTTCTCAGGCTGGGACTGTACCCCTTCCAGACAATTCCTCCTGGCCTCAGAAGCTGCTACAGGTTGGATTTGATGAGACCACAAGGAGGATCAAACACATCCCACAGAAGCCAGAGAAAAATAATGGGGGAAGGGACAAACAGATGACACAGACATGCCTAGTTGGTACAGATGGGAAAGGCTGATATCTGCCACTCAGATGGATCTTCTTCTCACAGCAAAGTCCTCCCATCTCCCTTGGAGCTCCCATCACCCTTCCTGCTAGCCTTCAGCTCAAGCTCACCTTGGTAGTCATAACCAATTCATGGTACACGATGTAGTCTGGTGTGTAGCCCATACCAAAGAGAGAGCTCGTGGGGTGCAGGTGGCAGGGCATGCCTGTGCGGATGTTCACATACTCCCCAATGCCCTGCAAAGGTAAGTGTGCTTAGTCCACCTGTTCCCAGGCAAGGCCTTGCAGCCCCCAGGCAGCTTAGACACCTCTCACCTTCAGCTTTGCAGCCTGATGGAAATACGCAGCACAGATGCACTTCCTGACAACATCCCAGTCTGTACCACAGGATGCCAGGCTCATTCGCTGCTGTACCATAATGTCCTTGAGCTGGGCACGCACCTCCCGCACCTGCAAAGGTGTGTGCTGGTCAGATCCCTCTTCTGCATAAGGCTCTCTCCCCCAGGTTCATGGCCACAGCCTCACCTTCCGCATGGCCTTGGCATGGATGAAGTGCTGATTGCACCACAGGGTAGAATAGCTGTTGTTTTTCCACTGCAGGTAAACATTCAGGTAAGTCAAGTGGTCGCTCTCTGGAACAGCAAATTTCTCCCGCACTTGGTCACTCTCCTCCTCTCGGCCCTGAAGGGTAAGCAAAGAGTATGTGTTAGTCAAAGGGCAGGGAAGGGCCCTGAGCCACTGGAACAGACAGAACATCTTGTACCTTAGGCCGGTAAAAGATGGCAGGCACAGACAACATGGAGACAACGAGCAAGATCTCAGAGCTGCAACCCATGTCACAGGAGACAATGAGCATTTTTGAGAGTGCAGGGTCCAGTGGGAACTCCACCATGAGTCGTCCCGTAGAGGTCAGACCACCTGTAGGAACAGAACAGGGATCACTCATCAGCAGCTGGACAAGTCCCAGTTCCATGGGCTGGCAGCTTACCCCAGCAGCCAATACCTGTATTATCCAAAGCCCCCAGGATCCACAGCTGGTACATGGAGTTCAGCATATTGTCCTCGGGGGGTGGATCCATGAAGTGGAACTGCAGCAGGTCCTGCACACCCAGAGACTTGAGCAAGAGCACTACGTTGGCGAGGTTGGTACGCTGGATCTCAGGCACCGTGGTCGTCAACAGCTCATTCTTGTAGGCACTCTGGGTGTAGAGCCTGGGAAGAGATTCCAAGAGCATGCTCCTCCTGTTCCAGCCACTAGCATTTCTTACAGACTTGCCAGCCTCTGCCCAGCCTGGCCCAGCACGGCACAGGGCAGCAACCCCACACACAGCAGCAGGACCCTGGGGAGGCACTTCCAGTCCAGCCAAAGTGTGGTCTCCCCAGCACACTAGGGTGTCTGGGCTGCAGCTCAGCACATGAACAAGCACAGCCCTTCCCTGGTCTCCCAGTATAGCCTGGGAAAGACCTTTAGCGTGGCTCTTATCCAGATGGCATCCAGGACAGACCAGCCACAAGTGAAGATGGGCACAGGAAGAAAGTGGAGCACATCCTTTTCACTGCAGAAGCACTGGGTCCAAAGAAGGCCTTCAGGCCTGCCTACTGTCCACATTCCCCCAAAATTCAAGATAATGAACAGCTCCAGTGAGAAAAAAAAATATACATAATCTGATGCCAAGCTGAGGATACAACAGAAACAGGAACACCAGTGATGTGCCTACCTGAAGCAGTGGCCCGGGCCTGTCCGGCCAGCTCGGCCGGCCCTCTGATTGGCATTGGCCTGACTGATGGGGTAGATCTGCAGCGCATCCATGCCTATACGGGGGTTGAAAACCTTCAGGGCACAAGAAGATCAGACAGAAGTAAGAGGAAGGCTGGATCATGACCTCAGAACTCCGTCAACCTAACCCAGAAATAAGAGACAGACAGTACAGGAAACTCTGCTCACCTTCAGTTTGCAGTAGCCAGAGTCAATCACAAACATGATACCATCCACTGTCAGTGAGGTCTCTGCAATGTTAGTGGCAACGATGCACTTCCTGACCCCATCAGGAGCCTGCAAGCACACTACGTATCAGTCACATCCCTGGGCATGGCTCTGCTCCACTGAGGAGGAGTGCAGAGCAGCAGAGGGACAAGGGTGACTCTTGGGAAGTGGGGTGGGGTACCTGCTTTCTCTCACCCTCCACATGCAATACAGAGCTATATCTGCGTCTCTCACTCTGGCTCTGTACTGTCTTCTGCTCCAGTCTTCCCTGTCCCAACCCTTATCACAAAGCACACATCAGCACCTACCTTCTGGAAGATCTTGGCCTGCAAGTCCGAGGGCAGCTGAGAGTAGATTGGCAATACAGCAAGAGCAGGCGCCTTCTCCAGCTCCTCAAGGTGCTCCACAATTTGCTCTGAGGTCACCTAGACACAAAGAGTGGTGAAAACATCAGAGTGAAACAACAAGGGGGTAGGACAGTGCCTGCCCTTCCAACTCACCTCAATATCCTCCTGGCCAGGCATGAAGACAAGGATGTCTCCAGGAGCACCAGACAAGTGGACCTGCAAGGCTTGTTTCACTGCAGCCTCCACGTAATCCTCCTGTGGGGTCTGAACAGCACAGCCCAGGTTAATCTGGACCAGTATCCTTACCTGCCCTGTCGTGTGTGCAGCACATCATAGCTACTCTGTCCTGTGTGTCCCCCTCACAGTACAGCACACCTAGGTCACAACCCCCTCCTGCCAACAGAATTTCCATCCACAAGCTTTACTATACCTTGCTGAAAAGAATATCCACAGGGAAAGTGCGCCCAGGAATGTGGAAAATGGGAACATTCCCAAAGAAGGAGGCAAACTTATCTGCATCCATGGTGGCTGAAGTGACAACAAGCTTCAGATCTGAGCGTCGGGCAACCACCTAGGAAGCAGATGAAAGGAACAATATGGAAGGTGCATTCATGCATGGCTGTGGGCTGTTTTCATTCTTACTGAGACAATAGCACAGGACAGAGCTTCTGTTGTACTCCAGAGGCAATGGCTGTGCATGCCAGGGAACAATGATGCTGTATGGTCAGTGAAGTTAAAAAGACCTGCCAACCTCGATTCAGGAAACCTTAATCCAGCAAAGACCTGTGTACTGGCAGTTCTGACATTCAGCCAGCAAGACTCTGGTAGCACTACAGGAGGCTTAATCCCCCAGAACCAAGGACCAGGATGCTGTAGCAGTCAAGCGCAGACAGAGGTGTGGCAGCTCTGCTTCCCTCTCCTAATCCTGGCAAAGAAGGGCTGTCCCAGCTCACGTGCCCCATGCTGCTCTCCTCTAGCCCAGGATCACACACACCTCCCGGAGCAGCCCGAACAGCACATCAGTGTTGAGGGAGCGCTCATGTGCCTCATCCATGATGATAGCACTGTAGTTGTCCAGGTCAGCCTCCCGCAGGGACTCACGGAGCAGGATCCCATCTGTCATGTACTTGATCACTGTCTTCTCAGATGTGCAGTCCTCAAAGCGGATGGCATACCCTACCTGGGAGGGCGGAGATAACAGAAGTCTTCCAATAGTCCCACTGTCCCTCACTGTCACTGCGTGGCACCCCTGCACTCCCCACCAGACTCACCTCCTCTCCCAGACGCACCCCCATCTCCTCACTGACCCGCTTGGCCACCGACATGGCAGCCACTCTGCGGGGCTGCGTGCAGCCGATCATGCCATAGTCGGTGTAGCCATCCTCATGGAGATACTGTGTCAGCTGAGTGGTCTTCCCACTCCCTGTCTCCCCCACCACGATCACAATGCTGTTGTCTCTGAGGAAAAGGAAAACATATTTCTTCATACACCTTCAAAGAAGGGCTTTTGTGTTCTCTAGCTAAGCATCATTCTACTCAGGTGAGAGAGCTGAGCAAACACAAAGCAATGGGAGTACAGATTCCCAATGGTCATGGTTCTATAATTCCTCAATGGAGTTCCCAAACATAGGCCAATGCCCTGGGGATGCCCTGGCAGCCATACCTGAGGATGGAGAGCAGTTCCTGCTGCACAGCAAAGATGGGCAGGTATTGTCTCTGCTCCAGGATCGATTTCTTCTTGGCAAACTCACTGCTGGCTTCACTTTTTTCTTTCATGTGTTCAGCAAACTTCTGCTCTGTTCTAAGGAAACACCACAAGTCCTGAAACTGTATCTCCACATACTTTGCTATGCCAGTAGCCCCCATTACCAGCTGAGCAGAGTAACTCAGAGCAAGCCCCTACTTGTAATCCACTTTGCCATCTTCTGTCACCATCTCGTCCTTCTCCTCCTCTTTCTTGATCCCCATAATGTCTCCCAGTTTGGTGCCTGCCAGCTCCCAGTGCTTGTGCTGAGCCTGGAAGGAGAGAGAACAGCATAACTTTGCCACAGCAAGCACAGACAAAATCCTTCCCCAGTTCTACTCCTAAGACTAGGAAAAGGATATTAGTCCCACAGCTCCCCAATGCAAAATGCACACTCCACTCCTATATCAGGCTCCCCTCCTCCAAATGAACTGAAGCAGAGTTTTGACACTGGGACAGACACAGAGACTTCAGGCAAAGGATTACCAACTGCCTCCTAAGAAAATAGTTCCAGCTGCTGACCCTTCCATTAAATTTGAACTTAAACCTACACAGACGTAAACCAGAGATAATCTTCCTGCACTTGCCAGGCATTCACAGGCTTTCTTCCCACCTCTGTTATCAGTTCAGCTACCACCACCATTCCACTCATAGTATAAGTAGCTCAAATCCAGCCCAGTTTCAATGTACAAGGAACACATCTGTAATTTCCCCACAGCTATTACGTGAGCTTTAGAGAAAGTCCCTAGAAAACGCCCCCAAAAACTAATCTGCTACCTTACCCCCTACTCTTCCTCCTCACAACTCTTCTGTGGAGACATGACAAGGTGCATCCTGCTGCCATACTGCCTGCTGACTGTCCCTAAGCTACCTGGCATTCTTCCACCTGCTTCCTTCCCCCATAATCCAAATGTCCAAGTGCACTGTGATTCATGTCCCAGGTAGCACCCAAGAAAATCACATCCCAGCAGCTACTATGAGGCAATGCAGTAAGCAGGGCTGCCAGGATGTCCCAGGTCACAAATATATGAACTCCTTAATATCACTGCTGCCAAAGCCTGAATGCTACAGAATCCAAACAAGGCTGTGAGGAACTACATAACGTGTACAGTAAGCCAAAGGGCTGCAGCATACCCTCTTACGCTCTTTTTGCTCCCTGTGCTTGCGCACCAGCTGGCTGCCTTTCCGAGCTATGATGGCCAAATCCGAGGTGGCATCCTTCACAGGGATCACTGGCTCTGGCTGGAGGGAAAAGGCACTGCTTTACTAAAAAGGCCTCACGTGTACGGGACTCCCTGCCGTAAGTGCCTTCAGCCACAGTCTCTACCTGCTTGGTGAAGACAATCCTTCCATCTAGGAAAGGGGGCACTAGATTGTGCACCAACAAATGCACTTTAGCAGAGTTATCCTCCTCAAAATCTTCATCCACTTCAATCCGATGGACCACACCACTGGTCAGCATGCGATTTGTCTCCCAGCGCTCATTATCCTGCAGGAAACAATATGTGAAGCCCCACAGAAAGTCACAGAGATCACACCAGAACACCAAGCTTGGGCCTGGGCTCCGCACTGGCAACAGGATGGTTCAAAGCTAGTGAGTCTGAAAGTAAGCACAAGGGAAGGAACAGTAATTGGAAGCAACAGAGTACAGGAAACTGCCCATATGAAGCACATGGTCAACAGAACTCTCTCAAAGGAAATATAGGACAGACATTGCCTTCAAGGCACTCAGAATACATCAGGAAGCCTGGACACAGTCCTGCTCATGTAAAGAGAGCAGCTGCCCCCAGCATCCACTGGGCCAACAGTGGACAGCCCCAGTAATGTACCTGGCACTCAGAACAGCAAAAGCATAGTTCTCTGCACTCCTGCTGCCTTGGACACTGCAATCTACCAGCCACTCCAACTGGGAATTCTGCCCATGCAGGGGTTGCAGGGCTGGATTTCCCAGGGGAACTCAACCACAGTTTCCCTGTGAGCACTCCTTCAGCCTGGCCCAAGAGTGCCCTTCTCCACCTGAATGCAGGGGCTCGACAAGTGGATCTTACAAGAGGCAGCAAACCCCACATGTTCAGAGCAGCCAATCCTGCATCTTGGCCTTACCTCATTGATCTGCCGCCGCTGTGCCGAGATCCGCTTTTGCCTCTGCTTGTGCAAGTGCTGCTCACGCTTCTTCACGTACTCCTCAGAGGAGTAAGCCAAAGGATTATGAAACTCATCGTAGCCCTCATCCATCATGTACCAGTCTCGGTCAGCTTGCTGGGAAGGGAGAGGTACAGCACTGAGCTCTGTCCCTCCTGCTCAGCCTGGTGGCCCCAAGCCCCCGGCCCATTCCAGACTCTCACCCGCTGGTCATCCTCCCACTGCTGCCGCTCCTCCTCCGTCTCAAAGGCGATGCCCTCCTCCCCTTCTGTGCGCCGCCCTGGGGTAAGACAGGTGGTCCAGAATGTTCCCAAGAAAACCCCAACTCTGTGCCACAGGGAAAGGGATTCTACACTGCCCACCCTGGGCAGCTCAGCCCAGAGTTCTCACCTCTCCCTCGGGACAGGCGTGGTGTGGCCCCCAGGTGTTTCCGGTCATCAGCCCATTCATTGTATTTGTATGATGGGGTTGGCAAAGGCGTCTTATCGGAGTACCGGCTCCTCGCAGACCTGAAAACACAGCAGAGGGGAGGAACTGGTGCCCACCGCCAGGCACTTCTCATCCGCACAGAGTCCCCTTTCTGCAGCTCCACAGCTCCTAGCGCAGCCTCAGGCACTGGTACCTGTCCCGCTCGCGCCGGTCCGTGTCCCGCAGCGATGATGGTCGGTGGCTGCGCTCTGAGTCTCGACAGGAAGGCGTGGGAGACGGAGATTCCCACTGCGAGCGATGGGCACTGCTGTAGCCACTCTCATCTTCCTCCCAGCTGGAGCGAGATGGTGTGGCTGCATCTGGCAGAAGAGAGGGGGTTTGACACCTGTTTTTCAAACAGCGGCTCTAGGCACCTGGAGCCACCTAACATCTTCTAAGAAAGGAACATGGAGAGAGAGTACCCAGTAACCTTTCTCTAAGAGAAGGGGCTGACCCAGTGATTCCAAGGAATTTCCAAAGGATTCCATTTCCATCACACAGACTCAGAACAGACCCTACCATGCAGAGATCAACCAGTTTCAAATGCACACAGCTCGCACATTGCTCCCAGACCCAAGCTGAGCTGAGAGCTTTATGCTTGCCTTAACCACAAACATTACAAGGTGCAAGCTTTTCTACCACCCCTGTCCTGCAGAAACAGCAAGAAGCATAAAATACTCCAAGCCCCTCCCAGTTAGGTCTCACACAACAGCTCCACCAGGTCCCAATCCCACCTTTGGGCCGATGTCGAGGGCTCTCAGGTTCGCTTCTCCTGCCACTCCGCTCTGACGAGCCATCCCTCTCTGATCTGCTGTGATGACTCCTGTCCCGCTCCTCTGCAAAAAGAAAACAGAATCAGGTGCCTATTGCACAAATAGGTTTCCCAAGTCTGCTGCAGAAATCACCACAAACATTACTAAAGATTACAAACACGACAAAGGACAAGCCCAGATGCAAACCAGGAAGCACCACAAAGGTCTCCAAGCAATTACCACGGTCTCGTTTACGATCGTGGTCCCGATCCCTACTGCGTTCCTTCTTCCGGTCCTTCTCCTCCTTGGAAGAGGCAAAGACTCCGTGTTCCCGACGCTCCCTCTCCCGCTGCCGGCTGCGTTCCAAGAACTCCTCGCTGACACCCCCCGTGTAGGAAGGTGTCTCCACGTGGATAGAGCGGTAATGTCTGGGCAGACAGAGCACAGAGAAGATAGGCTCAGAAGTGCTGAGCAACAGCTGCCCTTGGGCTAATCTCGTACAGCTCCAGTTCCAGACTCTGTCACAATGCCCCGCAGTCCCTCGCAGTCTCTCTTTCCCCACCCCGGAGGCTGCGGCCCCGCCGGTCATCGCCTGTGCTCACCCTGCGCTCCCTACCCGGCCGGACGCGGCCACCGCCGGCACCAGGAGCCCTCCGCAAACCCCACCTGTTCCTGCGAGCTCTGCGGTTTCTCCGGTCGGTATCGTCCTCGTCTTCTTCCTCGTCCTCGGCGCTGCCCGCCTCGTCACGACCCTCTTCCCAGTCCTTATAGGATGCGACACGGGATCGCTTCCCCCCGGCCACCTCCTCCTGGCGCTCCCGCCGCTTCTGCGCCGCCAGCACGTCCAGCCCCAGCAGGGAGACGCGCGGGGCCGGTGCCTTAAAGATGTGCTGCTCGGCGCCCCGCGTCCGTAGCACCAGCCCGCCCGCCTCGCCGCTCGGGCTCGTCCCCGACAGCCGATGCAGCGACTCCTCGCTCGCCGCAGCCATCGCGGCCTGAGCGCTGCGCGGGCCCCGCAGTTCCCTCAGCGACCGTAATCCGGCTCCCGGAGCGCCGCCATAGCCGCCCCACAGTGCTCGGCGGGAGGAGCTCCTCCAGCCAAGCGCACCATAGACACAGTGGCCAGAGTCTATGGCAGAGCCAACGCCGCCGGACAGGCCCCGCAGCCGGCCGGACACTGCCGGCGCACGCAGCCTGCGCAGGGTCACGCGACGCGGGGAGGAGTTTCCGGGCTTGTCCCGGTAGGAAAAAAGGGGCAGCTCCGTGCCTGGGGTTCTGTGAGCCAGACCTGCACCCTGCTGCTGCACACGGCAAGGCTGCGGTGTTGGGATCTGCGTGCTTCTAGGCCCAACACTGGTCCTCTGTAGGGCCAGGTCTTCAGCCAAGTAAGGACAGACACAGCACTGAGCACATCCAGAGACATACTGCTGTTGCTCACCCCATGCTCATAGCAGCCTCCTCCTGCACGTCATTCCTGCTTGGGGCTTCCTCCTCACCCCTTTATTACCCCCTCTGTTGCCCTGGTGCAGTCCATGAGCTCCAGATCTCCTGATCCTGGTGCCTACAGCCAGCAAAATTCCCAGCAGGAAGAGCACAAAAAGCCCCACCTTGCTTAGCACCAGCCTGGCAGAGGCTCCCAGGAGGCTGCCAAGCCCTGACAGGAAGCCAGCGTGCCAAGAGTTTCCCAGATTTTGCAGCTACGAATATGGGAGAGGGAGCTGGCTGCAGATACTGGTACCCGGGCACTGTGACAGCAGCTGAGGCTCACAGACAGCAGACCAGCCTCCGCCCCTTGTAAACCTGCCCTGTGCCCACACCTGCCACAGTCCCTGCAGGACACAGGTGGCCGCCCCAGTGCTGCAGGTGGATCTGGGGCACAGGAGCCATCCCATTCTATGCCTGGCTCTGGTCGCAGACAAGGCACACCATCCAGAGCTGGGGTGCCAGTGACCTGGGCAGTGCCAGCCTGGCTGGCTGAGGGGTACAGCATGTCTCATGCCAGGAACAGGCTCTGAGGGACTGCAGGCAAGCCAGCTTCCAAACAGTAGCTACCTCTTTCCATGCAGCAGGCTGCAGCCATGTCCGTGCAGCCCCTGGTTCCTCAGGTGCAGGTTTGTCAGCAGTGTCAAGAGCCCAGTCCCAGCCTACAGGAACTCACAGCAGGAACCACTGGCTATCAGCCAGCTGGATGGGCCAGCCAGCAGCAGGGGTGCAGTGCAAAGCACATCAGCCTGTTCCCACAGTCTGCCTCCCACAGAAGCAAAGCTGAGGAGCAGCAGTAGGGGAGGGAACCAGTGCTGCAGGGAAACCACCCCAAAACCATTCAGAGCATGTGGATCCAGCCCCAGCTCTGAGCCACTGAAGCTTGACCTGCTGGGACAGTGCCCCCCTTCCACTTATACATTCTAGTCCTTCAGCCTCAGGAGGGACAGCTGTGCCCAGACACCCCAGAAGGTGGCTTTTCCATCCTCTGTGAGCTTCTTTCCATCTCATGGGGCATCATGTGTCCCTAAACAATGCAGAGCTTGACATGTCTGGCCCAGCAGCAGCCATACTCGTGCCAGCACTCAGAAGGCTGGAGTCCAGCACAGGATGCATCAGGGCTCAGCAGCTCCCATCTGTGAACCTTACCAGCACATGAAGAAGGTGCTGTGTCACCCTCAGACTGGGAGAGCAAGAGTCTCCCAGGCCCACTCCAAGGCGCCTCAACACCTTGGCCAACGGACCAGGTCACATCCCTGCTAGAACAATGAGAAATACCATCCATCCAGGAAGAATCCAGGAAATGAAGAGGATAGTGCAGGGGGCTGCAAAGGTGGGGAGCAGACAGGCAGTGGCCCTGACATGATCTGAGGGCCACCACAGAGTGAGGTCAGCAGTCGTAAACTATTTTGGTGAAGTGCTGTTGTGCAATCCTGCCCTGCAGGGTGGATTGCGAGAGGCTGCTGAGGGAATGCTGTGTGCAGGGAGAGCTGTTGCTCAGGAAAAGCCCAAAATTACTGCAGTGAGGTCAGGGTGAAGTCAGCACCAGAGGTCCCAGAGACAAAACCAACAGACAGAAGCACCTTTGATCACGTCCCTTCCACAACTGACAGGGCGTGACTGCAGCCATCTCCAAACAGCATGGGCACTCAGCACCACTACCGCCTTCCCTCCGCCCACAAGGGGCTGGCCTTGGGCAGAAGTCTCTGCCAGGGGAGGCCTCGTGTGCTTGTCAGTCCATCCCAGAGCTCAGCTACCCTGAGCTTCTCCCACCAGAAAAAGTGGGAACAACATTGAGAGCTGATCCTGCTCAGCTGAGGAGTTAAACTGCATCCCTCCAACCCGTGGGGTGTCCCCAGAGCAGCACACAGGACCGGGTGAGCCAAATGTTTATTGACACTCGGTTCTGCTGTCCACAGGGAAGCCAAAACACAGCCCTGAAAACCAGCACTGCCATGAAGGCCCTGTCCCCTGCTCAGCACCAGTGCACTCATCAGACCCTTCCCAGGGGCTGGAACCAGGACCTTGTCTCAGTTCCAGTCTGCCAGCACTGGAATTTTCAGACCCATCCCTGCTCAGCCATGGCTTCCCCCAGTTAGACCTTCGTTCTGCAGTATGTCAGCAGCGGTGATCTGCTCCAACTGCCTCCATGACATTCTTGAAGCCCTGCTCCCTAACCAGGGACAGTGTATGGTGGGACTGGGCTTGCACTGTGGCTCAGCCCCGCAGTGCCACTGATTGGGCACCAGCACACAGCTGTCTAGAACTGTCCCAGACCCTGGGACTCTCTGGGGACATGCCTGGCCTCCACTCACCTCAGCAGCTCCTCCAGTTCCCGTTTCACTGTCCCCACCACTGGTGGCCCATGGTATACAAGTGCTGTGTACAGCTGCACAAGCGAGGCTCCGGCACGGATCTTCTCCAGGGCATCCTGCCCGCTGCTCACCCCACCCACACCGATAATGGGCACCTGGCCTGTGGGCAGACGCAGGGTCAGGATGGCACAGGCAATCCTGTCATATGCCCCTAAGCCCTGTTCTGCCATCACCTTGAGTGAGAGTGTACATCTCCCTGATGGTCTGTGTGGAGAGCTCCCGCAGGGGCTTCCCGCTGAGGCCCCCAGGCTCCATGTGCTGCTTGCTCCGGAGGCTGCTGGGGCGGCTCACGGTCGTGTTGCTGACTATCAGCCCATCCACACCTAGCTGCAGGGGCAGTGGTGTGAGGACACAGCTTCCACAAGCAACCCAGCCCTCCCCTCCCGCCAGGTCAGAACTACCCAGCACACAACCCAGAAGCGTGCCTCGGGACAAAGCTGCCCCTCACTGCCTGGACTGCCTGGGTGACACACATTGGCCCTGACAGACTCTGACCTACCCAGGACACCATCCCTACAGCAGCCAGAGAGCTGCAGGTGTACGTCTTTCAGAGAGGTGACTTGCCAGCACCACCACAGTCCTGCTTCCAGTGGCCTCCCCTTCCTGCTTCCTCACCTCACAGACAACGCTGGCAATATCCTGCTTATCCTGGGCAGTGAGGTCAGGGGCAATCTTCACTAGCACGGCTGGCTTACGCTTGCAGGGCAGCAGGTCCCTCTCCACCAGCACCTGTTGGTACACATGGCAGTGCATGGCAGGGACACGCCTGCTGCCCCAGCTAGGAGTTACAGACACCCACCACCACAGGCAGTACAGGGACAGACCCTGCTCCTCTATATGGCAGCAAACACAGGAAAGGCACCCTTAGCACAGGGCCTGGAGCACACAGCAGGCACAGGAGCCCAGCAATGCCTGAAGCTGTGGGGTGGTAGAGATGTTGCTGCCTCTTACAAGAGCAAGTAGAGGGCAATGGCTCACTGCTCCTGAACCCTTTTTGCTGGGGTACAGTGCCCTAGTACACTCCGCGGCACCAGCTGACAGGGACATCTCAGTGGTCACCATGCTGGAAAGCCACCCCCACTCCTCCCTGTGCTGGGGCAAATCCACTGGCTGCAGCCGTGCAGATGCTGCCGGGACATGGGATGCATCAAATGCTGTAGCTGTGGTTTGGGCTGGCTGGCGGGAAGCACCCACCTTCCTCAGCAGGTCCTGCAGCTCAGCCTTGCCCTGCAGGTCCCGCAGCCCTGGGGTGTTTGGGCTGGACACGTTCACAACAAGATAGTCAGCCAAAGGGCCCAGTGTCCGGACCCCAGCCACGTAGTCAGCTGCAGCATCAGCAGAGCTCTTGTTCTTGCCCAGGTTGACTCCAAGAGGCATCCCAGCTGGAACACAGACACAGCTGAACCAGGGCAGCAGGACCAACCACCATCCAATGGCCAGAGCATCCAAAGAAGGAGGCCCCAGGACCAGCTAAAGTTAAGATGAGGATATGCAGCCCATGTATTTCATGAGGATGGGCCTGGGACTCTCCTGCAACCACAGGAGGATTGCCACAGCCACCTCAGTCAGCACCTCCCAGCACCACAGCCTTCAGCCTGGCAGAGGCTGCCCTCAGGATCTGCCCAGCTGGGGGGTCCTCTTAGCTTTAGCTATGTTAGCAGACATATCTTGCCCAAAGCAGCAAGTGGAGCTTGATCCCAGAGAAAACAGCAGGAGAAAGGTGCCTAGTCACAAAGCCAAGGGTGAGACTACAGCCCCAAGAAAGTCTTGCTGTCCAAGTGTACCTTGCTCCAGCTGGCACACTTCTGTGCCTGGATACTGGCATTACACACCAATCCTGGCCAGGTACCCAGGAAATGCCCAAGCCTACCCTGCAGACCCCAAGAGCAAAGGCTTACAAGCTTGTCTCACCGCCAGTGAGCCTGATCTGTGTCTCCTGGCGGGCTCGCAGCCTGCGCTCCACTGCAACATGGCCATGGCTGTTGAATCCATACCTGCACCAGGACAGAGGGGACTCAAGGCTGGGTTATATCTGCAAGCCCTGAATAGGACATGTGAGAAACACAAGGCAGATGTGCGGTCTCTGCAGCTTTGCTCAGCACTTCCAACCAAAAGCCACCACAGCACCAACCAAAGACCTGGGACCACTCAAATACACACCCTCCCTCACGGTGGAAAGACTGTAGGACATGGCAGAACAGCTGCCCTCAGATCCCACCTGTTGATGACCGCCTCATCCTCTGCCAGCCGGAAGACCCTGGGCTTGGGGTTCCCTTCCTGGGGCTTGGGCGTGACAGTCCCCACTTCCACAAAGCCAAAGCCCATCTTGTACAGCCCGTCCACAGCTTCACACTGCTTGTCGAAGCCAGCAGCCAGGCCCAATGGGTTGCGGAATCGCTGCCCGAGGACTCGCACCTCCTGCGGGGCTGAGGCTGGGTCAGAGCCGACAGACTCCAGGAACCATTGCTACGGCCTCGCTCCAACCCCCCTCCCAACAGACCCAGCCGCCTCCCCTGCCCTATGGGGCGTCCTTATGGGGACCACCCCCCAATCTCTCTGTCCTGGCCACCCTTCCGACCTCCCCACGCCCCGCCCTGGTCCCCGCGGTTGCCCCCCCTCCTCCGCCCTCGAGAGACGCACCAGCGCAGGGCCGTCCGGACGGGCGGGGGGCAGCAGCCCGAAGGCGGCGGCGCGCAAAGCCAGGCCGTGGGCGGCCTCAGGGGGCAGCGCGCGGAGCGCGGGCATCACCGCCGCCGCGTACAGCCGCTCGTCGCCTGCCACCAGCGCCGATCCCAGGAGCAGCCCGCAGCCTCCCAGCGCCAGCGCCCGCAGCCGTCCCTGCGCCAGGTCGTCAGCAGCGTACCAGCACCGATCCTCCACCAGCAACCACACCCATCCCGGTCCCGATCTCCTCCCGTTCCCTCCCCTCCCAGCAAGCCAGCCCCGATCCCACACCACCTATCCCATCCCGTCCCGTCCCGCCCCCGCACTGCCCGTTCCAGCCGCAACCGGCCCAGCCCAGCTGTCCCCAGGGTCCCATGAGCGGCCCCGCCAGGACGGCTCCGGGTCCCCCCGATAGCCCCGGGTCCCCCCGGCCGCTCACGCGCAGCGACGCCGCCATGATACGCAGCCCAACGTGTGAGGGCACTTCCGGGGGCCCCCCTCTGTGATTGGCGGAAGCCGTATCCCTCCAGCCAATAGTGACGCGGCGCGGCCCGGCGACCCCGCACCGCACTTTATTGAACGAGCTAGAGACGGGCCGAGCCGCGGGCGGGGCAGCAGCGGCACGGACAGGGAGGCACAGCTGCGGGCAGCGGCACGGACAGGGAGGCACAGCTGCGGGCAGCGGCACGGACAGCTACGGTAGAGCTGCAGTGTCACGTTACAGTCCTGGGATGCCTCGCCTGCGGCTCGGGTAGGGTAAACGAGGTGCTGCTGCATGTCCTATCAGACTGCCCTCCATGCCTCGCCCCCAGACCTTGGTGGTCCACAGCTGCTCGGCACCCGGGAGGAAAGCTGCTGCATCAACCCCGAGGCAGCAGCAGAGCTTGCCTCGCTCTGCCCTCTGTGGGGCCAGTTGCATACCCAATAGACCCAGGCAGACAGTGCCATCCTTCTGCAAACTGCAAACAGACCCCACCGAGAACACCATGAAGGCCCAGTGAGGGCTTCACAAGAGAAAGCCTCCGCTGGAGGCAACCAGAACAGTGCCCAGAACATCATGCACAGCTTCCCCATACAGCTACCCAGACTGACAGGGGCTCTTCCCTGCCTCAGTCTCATAACATTCCCCACAGTTCACCTCCTGGAGCAGCAAAAATCAGGAAAGCAGCAGCACTGGGTATATGTACAGCAGGAAGAGAGCTCAAAAAGAGCGTGTACATTGGAGGTTAATACAGGAAACCAATATCAAAGGGAGTCTGTTTCAGAGAGAAGATTTCAAAGCTGCTTCTCCTTCCTGCAGCCCAGAAGTTTTATGTTTTCTTCTTCAGCTCCTCAAATCTCCGTGAAAGATCATCGAAGTCAATGTCTTCTGACGCAGAAGAGTTGGCACCAGCAGATGCTGTTGGCAGTGTGTCTGGCACAGATGGCAACTCTGGCAGCACAAAGTTATCAAAGGTATTAGGAGCTCCAGCTCTTGGTTTAGGAGAAGCTTCTGGCTTGGGCTCAGGCTCTGTTTATAAGAGAAGTATAATTGCACCTCACCATCAGCACACTGGCCAGGCCAAACGGAGCCCCACAAAGGAACGGTAATTCCAGCAATAAGCAGTACCAGCGGGTTTTTCTGAACAGCCCCTAATACCCAAGGTTTTCCAAACCTCAACATACTCACCAGGCACTAGTGCAGCAGCATCCTTGTCAGTGTTAGGCTCATCAATCTGAAAAAGACTCTCAGTTACTACAGCTCTGTCCCGCCAGGCATGGTCACACTAACACACAGGCAGAGCTCAGAGGCACAGCTCCAGCAGGCAGCCATAGCTTTGCAACAACCTGCCTCTCTCCCCAAGAAACAGGCAGCTCTTCAGCTTTTCTCTCCTCCTTGTCAAGTAAAGCAGCTTTACTGACCCTAATTTGGAATTGGATCAATCGAGCATATCCATTACCAGGTCTGAAACATTTATCAAGGCCCCCAGTGGGAAAACACCACCCCCTTCATCCACATCATCACAGGTCCTTGCTGCCTGTCTTCATAAACCATTGACAGGCCCTTGGGACTAGCAGTAGGGTATGAAATGACCCATCTCAGGTCTTGCTGTCTGGGAAAAAGGCTCATGGCAGACTCAGCTGTGCTAGTAAAACTTCTTATTCCCTGCATGCTGCAGCCCTCAACACCCATTCCCACTCAGTTCACCTGCACTGCTGCACCTGTGAGAACACAAGGTGTCAGCACCCACAATGCTAAACTGTGCTCTTCCCTACTCAGGATAATGCAAAAAACAAACAGCATGTGACCAAAAGCAGAGTGGGAGGCATGATGACAAACTGCAGCAACAAAACCACACACAAGCATAAAAAGAGAAGTCTCCAGCCTCTGCTTTGCTGTCTCCAAGGACTGAGGAAAGTCTGTGAAAGGAAGTGTCTTTACACATACAGCATCTGGGTCAGCTAAAATTGTCATCCAGGCTGTTAATTAGTTCAAAAGCCATAATTAAACACTCGAGGTGATAAACCCTTTACACTTCAAAAGTACTCATGGACTCTACTTGTTAACTGTTTATCACCACTTGAACAATGCAGCAAGAGAAATCACAGCTTTCCTTTGCAGCCAAAGCACAGAGCTGGATGAGGAACTTCTCTCCTTAAGTCATCCTTCCATCATGTGCACTCAGTGACTCACTACACCAGCAAGCAATGCTAGCACCACCCCAAAAGCTCCAAAGGTTGGCAGCAGTATCCTTTACAAAGATTTCCCATCTCTGTGGCTACCACTGCACTCTGAAGATCCTTCTGCTGCCTGCAATGGCCATTCATCTCAGGCACTTACGGACTCGTATGTGGGTGGGTTTGCAGGAATTGGTGGTGGGTGGATGTTACTGAAAGGCTGGTAGGTCCCCACTGGCAAGCCACTGAAGTTCTCCTGTACAGAGAGATCAGTCATGCACCAGACTACCCATCTGAGACACACCCACAGCTGCCATGGGAATCACAGGAAGTAGTCTCAGATAAATGCAAGCAAGTATCCAAGTGGGTAAGAGTTTACGCTTATAAGGAAGAGATTCCCAAGTATTAAGTCAGATGTAGTCACCTGGAGCAGCCAGACCCAGCTACCTGGACTGTGAGTTATTCTAAAGAACCAGCACAGGTAAACACTTCATCTTTCAAGGCATGAGAAGTACCAGGCCAATAAAGGAAATACTCTGCTATTTCTGGCCCTGTGTGCAGTATCACAGAATAGGAAAGAGGTTTCTGGCTCACACAAGGCTTTGAACTGTCCTCATTTGTCACATAACACTGCCTCAAGGACCCAGACCTGGCACAAGCCCTCAGCATGTTTATGCCTGGGCCAACAGTCAGCTCATGATACTTGGCCAAGATTTTCCACGAAAGCACTTCAGCACTACTGGGACCATATTAAGACTACAAGCCATCCACTATTCTGCTCTTCAGTCTACACAGATATCCTTTAAGTTACTTAATTCGGAGAACGGAGTTCTTTTCAGCTTCCACATTCCACCCTTAAATCATCTGCGAGAGCCATTGGCTCAGTCTTCTCTCCCCTTGCAGAGTTGAAGGCAGGGTTCTTCCACATTTTTCTGTGCTATTCCCACCCCACAACACTCACCTGATTTCCTTGACTGAATCTTGACACACTACCAGCCTACCAACTTCAAAGTGCAGTTCCAACTCTTGGACAAAAGCCTGGCAGTCAGAAGACTGCCTCGTGAGTTAAGTCTGGACTCCTCTGTTCCCTGAAGGCAAAGAGGGCTGGCTGGAGAACAGGGGTAGGAACCTCCACAGTCAAGAAGCAGCACAAAGCTTCAGCTGCGCTGTCAACAGCCTCCATCCCATGCAGTCTCACACCAAGAAGATGGCCTTCTGACACACTGAGCTATCAGGTACAGTCAGCAGGGCTAAGCACCACAACAGGAGTCTTTCACAGAAAAAGGAAACACACAAAGCCCAGAAACTTACCGGTCCCTTTTGAGGTGGATAGGAGAAGGGTGGATTTGTTGTTGGCATGGGCATAGGCATCATCACGGGCATGGGTACTAACCCATCATGACCTATCATTGGGGCTGTAAATCCACCACCTCCGCCCCCTCCATGGCCACCCTTCTTCACATCATCCGTGAACCCCACATCAATTAGATCCGCCTCTCCGCCTGCTGGGGCTTCAGCCTGGAAAGGGTGGAAGAATTCATCTCACCAACATGTCTCTATTCTTATCACAGCATTAGTTGCAGCATTTGTCAATAGACAAGATGGAATACCCAACAAGAACACAACAGGGAGGAGCTATACAGTGGTGTTAACGGGAAACAGAATGGGAACCAGGCTGCAGCATGTGTAACTACTGCCACATGCCATAGGGGTGCATGAAGGAACAAGGATCATGCAATGCTGGGGCTGTCCAGAAGACACCAGAGCACAAGAACCATCCAGTTCACTGCAGTGCCACATCCTGGGGCTCACTCACCATCACGACTGAGTCGGGCTCATAGGGCACACTGTAGTTTTTTGCAATCTCAATGAGGTATCTCTCCACCAGGATCTTGGGTGGTGCTTCCACACTCAGCTTGTGCATCAGCTGGAATACAGGGGTGGAGACACTTAGTAGGGCCAGAGCAGTGCAGCACCCAACAGCTCTGTACCAGTGCCATCCCAGCCAGGGCTACCAGCTACAGGGAGCAGCAGGCAGCCCTGGGGAGGCCTCTCCACCCAGTATAGCACACTGCAGGCAACCACAGGCCGGGGCTCTATTTGCTCTACCCTCCCCCATCCACAACCAGCAGAGCAGGGCCTCCCTGCCTGAGGCCTCAGCACCACACTCCAATGCAGGTGGGCCCTGCACAGCACCTGCCGTGCTCCACAGTGACTGCAAGCATCAGCCACTAGCCATGGGCACAAGGGGCAGCAAGCCTTGGCAGGCATGGCTGCTCTGCCAGCTCCACCTGTTCTACCAGTTCATTACCCTGTGATGTTGTCATTACCCTGTCATTGACTGTCCCAATCTGGTTTGTCCGGCACAGCTTCCCATACTCCTTGCTGTACTTAGCACACAACTGATCAGCAACCTGCAGCAAGACAGAAACTCTAGAACATGCACACCCCTGCTTTCCCCCACCTCAAAGCCCACATCCACTCACCCACCTCCCTCCTTCATTTCTCCCACTGAGCACCCCAGTTCAGCAGCTGCAGCCACCCCAGATGCTCCAAGGACACCTGGTTTCCATCTGCAGAGCCAATAAAGTCCTCTGTTTTAATGATACAAAGTCCCAGACAAGGGCTTCCATCAGCATCTGGCAGCATCACTCCCACCCTGCACATGTAACACTCCTCAAGCAATCCTACTCACAATCTTCAACTCAGCCACTTCCGACTGGAGGCGTGGTGCAGCCCAAATCAGTGTTGAGACTGCCTCTGCCAGGCCAGAGTCCAGCTCCCTAGAACCAAAGAACACAGTTCTCTCTCTACCCCCTGCACCCAGCCTTTGCTACCCTCACTCTGCTTAGCCTTCAAGTTCCCACCCTATACACTGGGCTCCACAGTCTTCCCCTACATGGGGAAGGTCTCTGAAGACCCTAGGACACTGAGACAAACACAGGTGCCCTTCTGTACCCCAGACCTGCCCCCAGCAGGGCCCCTTCCTGAGTCCAGGACCCTCTTAACGAGACCTTACTTCATGGACTGGATCAAGCCAAAGCGGGCGAGCAGCAGATCACAGTACAGCTCCAGGATCTCCATAGCCTCCACAAGGTAATCCTCACGGATGATGTGCTCCACACGAATCCTAGCACGCTCATCTTTTCCAGCTGCCAGGTAATCTGCAATCTCCTTCCTTGCCTTCTGGGCCAACTCAGCTGCAACACACATCCCGAGCCTGGTCATTGTGCTGGCCTGGGCTGCTGCCTCCAGACCACCCACAGTTCCCATCACACATTAAAGCCACCACCAGCTTCTCTCCCCTATCAAACCTCAGCAGCATGAGACACTTGGCCATGGTTTGGCAGAGCCCTCGTATCCAGGTCCAAGCATGGATATGGGAGAAAGGAATGTGGACTTTAAGCTGCTGGAAACACTCCTGCACCTACAACGTCCCTGCAGAGTTAATCAGGACCACAGACCTTACCTGTGGCAGGGCAGGTGGGGAGAACCTCTCACCGCACCCAGGGAGCTCCCCACTATGCTGTTAGCATGCACAGCCCACAGCCACCACCCCACAAACTGCACCCCAACAACTGCCAGGAAGGTGGACAGAGGCCAGACTGTGGCCAGCCTGCTCTTCCAACGTGCACCAGGGCACATTGTAAGGTCTGGGTCCAGCAAGGAAGAGCAAAAAGCTACTCCATACTTGGCCCATGAAACTTCCCTAACTTGAGAAATACCTTCTCAAGTCTCCTGAGCCCAAAAAGCATCCTGGCCCCTTAAATACTCACTCTTCTTTTTCTCCAGTAGTTTGAGGCGATTGATGACAAGGCGCAGGTTGACTCGCAAGCGCTCTGCCTTGAACCCAGAGCCCAACATGATAAACAGTTTCTGTGGAGAAGAGGACAGTCATTGGAACCAAGAACTGTCAGCCAGCACGCCTGACACTGTTTTACTGGAAGTAGGGGGTGGGGGGGCAGGGGAGGCCAAGAAATTCCCCCAAACAGACATGCCCTGTTCTGCCAATCCTGAATCTAGTTACTTGTGAGTGACTGAACCTCGAGCACTCATTGCCTTTCCCACTTCACAACCCTGCACCTAACCAAGACCAACAGGATTAGCCTTAGAAACTTCGAGGAAATTCCTGGACATTTTTTAAAAAACGGAAAAGTGAACTGAAGAGCAAAGCCCACTTCTGTCCTATCAAAATACAAATTATAAACCAGCTACATAATTAACATGAGGATTGTAGAAACTAAGGTTGTAACAATCTTGTCACCAGAAGAAAAAAGCTGCCATTCCACATTCCCCACACTCTTCCTGCCTATTGAACACACGCATGGTCTTCCAGGAACCAGTTCAACTTCCTAACCCTACAGAAACCAAACTCTAACAGTATTTAATTATAACATTCTGCTTGCCAAGAACCGTTCATCAAAAAAAAAAAAAGCTTCCTTAAAAGATATCACATAGAAAGACCCTGGTTTGCATCTCACCTCCCCATACCTCCCTAGCGGGAGCTGCATCGCCCAGCGCAGAGCGAGCCGTGACCTGACCCGGCTGCCAGGACGGCCGCCAGCTACACCAGCCGCTCGGCGAAACTCGCCGCGTCCGGCCCAGTGCCTAGGCACAGCTGGGACAGTGCGCAGGAGCTCCACCGGCGCAGCTGCACCCGAGGGCTGAGGGGGAAATCTCTCTCCCTCCCCAACTAGGTGTCACCGAGGGAACACCCCACAGCACGAGCGGGGCAGGTCCCGGGGCTGCGGGAGTCCCTGGGGCAGGGTTCCCTATTACCTTCTCGGACCCCGAGCGCTCCCCATCGCCCCACTCACCGCCCGGCGCTCCGCACGTCTCTGTCACCCAAAATGGCGCACAGCGCCCGCACGGCTTTATGGCGTGCGGAGGGATCCTCATAGCCGGCACTCCCCGCACCCAGTCTCCGGCACCCCCCGCACACAGGCCGGGACACAGTCGAGCCGGCGCGGCGGGCGCTGTCCCGACCCGCTTCCGTAAATGCGGCCCTGGTGCAACGGCAGCCGGGGAGGGACGGGCACGATCTGGAAGAGCAGCGCAGAGGAACTACATGGCCCGGCGGAGGGATCCCTTACAGGTGCAGTTGATGCGACGCCTGATAGGCGCCCACCGGTGCCCGCCCCCGCCGTGGCGGTTCCGGCAACGCGGTGTTCCGCCGGGTGCTGTGACCTGGTCGCGGGGTCCTCGACTCTCTGAGGGCCGCACGGCGCTGGTGCCACCGCGAAGGAGAGTCGGACTGAAGTCCAGGCCGGGCCTGGGCGCTGTGCCGCAGTCCCCGGGTAAGCGGGCCCAGCGGGAGTTCCGAGAGGCCCGCTGATCCCGCGGCGGCGGCGCTCGGTGGCCCGCGAGGGGAGGTGGCCCCGAGCCCCCGGGGCGGGGCGGGGCGGGGCGGTTCTCCTCTCAGCAGGTGCGTGAGTTCGTAACGCGCGCGGTGGGTCTAAGTTAATACTAAACCCCTGCATTCTGGCCTTACAGAGCACGCGAGATTCTGGTGAGCCGGGGCGGCACGAGGGCTCCCGGTGAGCTGCCGGCAGAGGCGGCCGGGGCAAGCGAGCCTCGCCGCAGGCACGGATGAGCTCCCTCAGGCGATCGGGAGTCGCGCGCTGGTCTGGATCCATGGCAAACAGGTGAGACGCTTCAGGTAATGAGAAGCCGGCAGCTGAGGGCTGCGGAGGGCTGCCAGCAGCGGGGCCGTGCCGGGGCCGAGCCGGGGCCCCGCGCTCGCGTCGCACACTCCGGCGGCGCCTCCGCCATCTTGCGTGTCCGTCTGTCCGCTGCCCTTTGTCTGTCCGCACGCTCCCGGGCCGGGCTCGGGCTGCCGCCGGCGAGGAGCCAAACGGGCCCCACAGCGGGACCTCAGCTGCCGGGACCGGTCTGTCTGTCGGCGCTGCCCGGTCGGGACCTCGGGGGCCCGGGCAGGGTTCCCGCGTCCGACTTGATGCTAGAAGGAGCCTCATCGCTTTGTCTGTATGTCCGGCCCCTTGCGGGCCCGGTCCTTCCTGCCGTCTCCTCTTGTGCGGGGCTGCCGGCTGGATCCCGCTGTCTGGGGAGGTTGCCGAGATCTTCGTGTTCATCCATCTGAGAAGGCTGATGGGATCCCCGTGTCCGTCTGGCAGTGCGAGGCTGACAGGATCCTTTTGTCCGTCTGTCTGAGAAAGCTGATGGGATGTCTGTGTGTCTCTGTCAGCGAAAGGCTGATGAGATCCGTGTGTTTGTCTGTCTGAGGAGGCTGACGGGATCTCTGTGTCCATGTGTCTTGTGGGAAACGGGTTCAGCTCCTCCTTTTGTCTGTCTCTGAGAGGACTGTTGAAAATGCCACCTTCCTCAGTCACTTCAATGGCAGGGGTGATTATTAGGCTGCAGGAATGGACAGGAGGGAGTTGGGAGGGTGTTGGGACTGAGGTTGCAGTAATTTTTGAAGGGGACGCTCATCTTTTGGGAGGGGTCAGGATTGCTTAAACCTTTGCCTGGGAACTGGGTAGGATTGCCCGTGCACAGTGCTTTGTGAGTGAATTGTGTTGGATGCTGGCCTGGAATCCAGCTGTGGTGGTGGTGCAGAATGAGCTCTGTAGGCAGAAGGGTGCAGACTGACCCTGGGACAGCCAGCAGAGCTTGACCGGGGACTTGGAAGGTTTCCATGAAGTGTGTGACAGACTCTTCTCTTCTCAGATGAGTCCTCTGCAGAGGGGAGGAACACTCTGCGCTCCCAGGTTGGGGAAACATGTCCCGTCGGAAACAGACCACTCCTAACAAAGTTCACTGTGAGTATGATGTTACACAGCATTGTGGGACCCTTGCTCTGGCTGGGTTGTGGAGTGAGGTGGGGATGATGGGAATGATGGGAAGGGACAGCTTGTGGGGAATGGTGGTTACTCGTGTTTTGGCTTAGGGTATATAAGAAGAGAAACTGAGCTCTGTGCATCAGGGAAGCTGGCTGTGTCCTGGCATAGCAGGACAGGGATAGGCTTGAACAAACAACTAATGCTGTAAAGGTAGGTGTGTGTATGTGCAGGACCTGTAGCTAGGCTTTGCATTCACACTGTCAAAAGTACAAGTTAGAATACTAGAAAATGAGGCTTGGGGCTCTGGCCTGTCTTGGGTAGCAAAGGAATTTCTAGGCAAGGTGGTTGGAGCATGCTAGCTGAAAGCCAGCAAGTCCTGGATTTTGGTCTTCATCCTGCCACAGACTCAGCTGACTGGCCTTGGGCATGTCACCTAAGCTCACTCTACCTCAGTTTCCTACCAGATAATGAAATAAAGCCATTTGCTCTTTCCTGTCAAGGAATGGGTGGTGGCCAAGTAATTTACAGGACAAATAATGATCTGCCAGATCATTCTTGAGCCGAGGTGGTAAGATGGATCTCTGTTTCTCCATCATTGCCAAGACCTTAGCATTTGTTTGACAGTGGAAGGGCTGAAGCACTTCTTGTGGGCAGGCTGCAGCCAGGCACCACTGGAACTGTGAGACACAGATGGAGGTTTGGCTGCAGAGGGAAAACCACACATGTATAGCTTTTGTTTGGCAGCAGAGGGAAGTTGAGGGACCTTGTTCATACCCGGGTTTGTGGCTGGAAACATGCTTGGAATTTGGGCTGGAGTTAGGAAAACAAGCTTCCACTTCTGTAGATCTGTGAGAGCAAGGCTGCTGAGGTCCTGTGGTTTTTTTGGCTGCAGTAGCTGTTGGGAATACAAGACAGAGCCGACTGCTGCAGCCCTAACACTGCCTCATTGCTGGTGCTGCTGGCTTGCATGTCTGTGTTTGTGTGCTGCCTCTGTGCACAGGTACACGACAGGCATCTGTGCATGCTGCTCTCTGTGCAAGGGGAAACACTGGGCTGGAGCTGACACCTTGTACACTTGGTGAGTGCACTGGGAAGAGCTGCCTCTGTCTGGAACTTGCAGCCCCACTGGCTGGGCAGCTTGGCAGACCCAACTGAGCTGTCTGTGTTGGCCAGAGTGAGGACCTCAAGGAGTGTGGCTTGTGGCACCTGCATTGTCTTGTGCTCTCTGATTCCTGCATCTGGTTGCTGGGTTCCACAGTGGGCAGAGTATAGGTGTAATTTGTCTGATAGTACATTAATGACTTTGGAGTTGTTCTTAGAGAAATTTGCTATGTCCAATATTTTGTCCTGTGATGCCAGTAACAGGCCTTGTGTCCACACACTTCTGCTTCTGCAAGTGCCCAGGTATTACTGCTGCCATTGAGCTCAGGTTTATGTCATGTATGCACTTAAGCTGTCTCCTCTGAGCTGGAGTGGGGGTCTCTTGAGTGTGAAAACCAAGGGCTACAACAGCTCTAATGGTGCAGGTAGAGTTTCCATGGTATTTAGCAGGATGCTTTTCTATACTTCATTGCATAAGGGTTATGTTCTTCAGAAGCTTGTACTATCATATACAAAACTCTACATCACAAAATTCAGCTGTTGTCACAGTGAACATTGCTTTTTTATCTGCAATACAAATTATTTTATCTCCAGTCTTGGTTTCGGAGGAAGCTGTCTGACAAACACGCTACTGGGGGCATGAGGTTATAGCATCAGGTATGCCATGGAGTGGAATTCTGGGACCTGTTCACCTCCTTTACCAGCAGTACGTTGCTACAGAGCAACTATTCAGCAGGAGCCATTGAGAGCAGCAAGGAGGACCACAAGAAAATAAGGGGACCGAGAGATACCAGGAATTTGTCAATGGTGATGTCTTCACCTTGGGATGGAAAATCTTGTCTGTCTTATGATGAACACCACGAAATCGTTGGGACTTCTCTGTCTACCTAGCCTGCTGTGTGTCTGGAGGGCCCAGAAATGCCGTGCAGTGCCCTGACGAGCGGAGAGAGCACCGGCTCCAAGAACGGGGTGAGCCAGCAGAATGAGGAGTCAGGCTGAGACATAGCAGACACGTTACTGGGACTTCTGCACAGGGACTGCAGTGGTTGGGAGGAGAGGAATGAAAGGGACAGCAGGTATGCAGCTTTTTACGCAGTTGCCTGCAGCTGGGGTCTGATTTGGCAGGCTGCGGGGCTGGGGAACTGCCTTTTGGATTTGCATAAATATGACTGTGCATATATGACTGGACGAATTTGATGGGAGGATGGTGCCTACATCTTCCTTGCATGGGCACTCCATCTTCTCTTCCTTCTTGGACTGACTAGGGCGAGTGACAGCTGCCAATCTCCTCTCCCTGGCTTGCTTGGTGTCTCCTCTTTCCAGGATTACTTTCCAGGCTTGGCATGGCCCTCATTTCACCTTGCTCTCACAACAACATGGTCTCCTGTCCTCACTTAGGACAGAATCACTTTGCTTGGCAAGCAGAGCAACCAGCTAGGAGATTGTATGGTTACAAACCAAAACAGTTTTAAATAGAAGTTGATATGTAAGGAAATTCAAAATAACACTGAAAAAATGATTAAACAATGATAAAAATTGTGGTAAAATTCATCACAAAAGTCTTTCTGTGCATGATGGCCAGTCCCACAGTTTTAATTATAGTAATTTCCCCTGCAGCACATAAATGGCTCTTAAGAATATAATTTTATTTTGCCACATGGTGCATGAAAAACACACCTGACAAAGTGTAAACAAACAGAGCAGTAATAGTGGAATATACTTGTTGAAAAATAAAATGGAGTTAGATTGTTTGTGTGTAGCTACCTTAATTGATCCAATTTGGTCTTTATTTTCTCCCAGAGTATGCAGTATAAAAGTATTAAAGCTCTCTGAGCAATTCATCTGTTCTTGCATTCATCCGTTACTGCGCTGTCACCCCATCAGTCATGGACCACTTGCTGTCTTTGTGCTTGCCAAAATTTGTTGCAGGTACTAGCATGCACTTCTCTCTCCCTGCTGTCCACAAGCTGCTTTGCTTCCTATTGCTTGTGCCCTCTGCAACTGATGCTTATTTTGGAACTCTGGAGAAGAGCTTTTGTTAGTCAGATTAGTTCCTGCTTCTGAGCTCTATTTATCATGGTTCCAATATCCCATTAATCCTCTATTTTCTTCCCTCTCTCTCTAACACACATGTGTTCTGTGCTCTTTGGTGTTCCTTGGATTCTCCTGTCTATAATATTCCCATTATGAAGGGAAAGTATCTTGCAAGAAATAGCACCCAGTAGAAATGCAGTTCACAACTGAGCAGAAATGTTACTTGCATCAAATCCCTTAGTTCTGAAGGGCTCCATGGACTACCATTGTTAACCCTTTCAATTGTGTTGTTTTTCATTTCAGTAACCACTACAACAGTGTGGACAACCCAGAATAGCCATGGGGCAGGTGGAATAGATCCACAGTGGTGGAAAGACTTGCAAATTTCAGGTCCAGGAACACAGAGAAGACCTACATGAACAGGGACTTCTAATTGATGTACAAAGAGGGAATAAACTGACTCATCTCTGAGAGACCTTTCTGTTTAGGAAGGAAGGCAGGGGAATGATGTAGTCCCTTTGGATTTTGTTTTGTGGATTTTGGGGTGGGAGTTGTTTGTTTCTGTGTTTATTTTCCAGAACACCTGAGAGTTATCCTGCATTCATACAGTTCAAGAAGGGAAGGGCTCAGGGCTGATACCCCAGCAGACCCTAGCAGTCTTGCCTGTCCACGTAACCCAGTACCACAGGGCTTTCCCCTACCTCCACCACTGCTCACTTGGCATCCCACTCATTCACAGCAGTATGGAGAGGAGAATGGAATACAAAGCAGAGGCATTTGTGTGATCTCTCTTGTCCTACATCTCTAGCTGTTTGTAAACAACTACAGTGACTTGTTTTGGTGTTGTGGTCAGCCTGCAGCCCATTTTGTATTTAATAAAGAAACTTCTGGAGAAAAATCTGTGAATTCAATATTGAGCATAACATCCTTTACTTATGGCAGTGATCCTAAAGCTGTCGCCTGTCTAACTCTCCTTCCAAATGAATGGAAGCGTACCCTAAGTGGGGTGGAGGTGGGGGTGTGTCTGTTCATGAGCATGTGTGTGCAGAAACATCAAAAGTATAACTCTGGACCTATCAAACATTAAAGCTGTAAAGCTTCATCGAAGTAGGACTTAGTCCATCAGGAGATGAACAGGACACTCTTTCCTAAGTTCTTTTGTACACTGTTATTATAATATGTAAGAAATTTTGTACAAGTGGAAGACAGTATTTTTCCATGTTTGCCTTTCCCAGTCCCATGATGTTTTTAGATACAGGCTGGGGAGGATGCACAGGACATCGTCTGCTAACAGCATGGGTTTGGTAACAGCTTGCATTGCTGGCTGTAAGCTGGTTGTTCTCTGCACTGTGCCGAGTCAACGCTCACTGAGCTCTGGGGTTGTTGTACGGAGACTAAAGGCACACACAAGTGCTTTCAGTTACTGTGACTGATGCTAGTGTTCCTTATGTGAGGAGTTGCTTCTTCTGTCACCTCAGATAAAGATCCCAGCTCTTAAACCCTGCGGACTGTCTGCATGGTTTGTATAGCTGAGCAAGAACCTGCCCTGCCTGTGGCCTCCTGGCTGCTGCTCAGTGGGAGTGTAATGTGCCTGAAAGGGAAAAGCGGGGGGGAAACAAGCATGTAACTGCTTCCATGAGCAGCCTCGATGGCATTTGGGAATTCAGTTTTGGAACTCTGTCAAAGGTAGCATCACATCTCCCACTGTAGTTTTACATCTGTCCTGTGTTCTGCAGGTTTCCTCATTTCACCATGCTTTCTCTTTCTCTTGCGATGCTATTTTGGTCTATGGATTTCTGTCCTGGTGGTTTGTGGGTTTCTGCTTCTTGGGGAGGCACTGGAATTCTGTGGTGTCTGCTGCTCCTACAGTCTGTATCTCAGTCCCACCAATGTGAGGCTCTGTGGTCCAGACATCAAAACACCAGGTCACGAAAACCATTCAGTGCTAGAATGGCTTCCGAAAGCATGTTCCAGCAGTCACAATGGTCCCTGCTGCTTTCAATGACAAATAGACTTGGTGCTCCTCAGCACCTCTCCTCAGGCACATGGATTGTGTTCTCAAATCTTCTCCACAGCACCCTTTCTCACATTTCTGAAACAATGATAAAAGCCTTCAAATACTTTTGGAAACCTACGTGGGGACACTGGGAGCTAAAACTCTTCTCCCACAGTCTTCGTGAAACTTCTGAAGGTCTTTTGAAATGTTCCATAAGTTACAGCTTTTTAAAGCCCTGCCAAAATTGCAAGGTGAGCCCCAAGGAAGGCAGTGTGAGTGGGAACATGGAGCAACACTGGCTGGAACAGTTCAGCACGTGAGAACGTACCTGTCCTTGTAACAGGACTGGTGCTGTCTCTCAGGAGTTCAATTTCCTGGTTATACTGGTGCTAGCTGTGGCCCTGTACTAACAGGTAACATTATCTTCTGAAAGCTATGTTTTGATTTTATGTGAAAAATGCACTGTGTTTTCCTTGGCATTTTCACATTTGTGCTTTGAATGGTTCTTGAGCACTTACAAATCATTGTTGATAAATGCAAACAAAAAGCCAGCCTGCTGAGAACTTCAGCACCTTTCCCAGGCCTTCAGCTCATCCACTGAAAAAGGTAAATCACGACTACACCTCGAACAATGTAATTTGTTTGCTTTAATATGAAAATTAATGATTGCTTTTTATTGTTGTTCTCGGGAACCAGAACTACTTTGAGCAGGGATTGCTGTAAGAAGTTTTCATTCAGGGCACAAGTAACTCTTTCAAGGTGTTTGCCATCTCCTATTGAGCTGACGTACTAGTGGTCACTGCTTTGAACAAAACAAATTGTTTTGTCCTAAACACGCATCTCAGCTCTCTGGGTTTGTTCCCTTAGGTTTCTGTTTTGAGCACATGAAGTGCCAATGAGATTTATTTTAGCGAGGGCCAGTCCTGGGCAAGGCAGGGTAGTTTTCTATCCATCATATACCCAGGAGAACACTAGCTCCAAGCATAGACACCTTCTGTAAAGGCAACTTGTCCTCATCCCTCCTGGGATAGAAGGTCACAGAGCATGCCAAGGACAACTCCTAGTTTTCATATCGCTGTGAGGTACCAGGCACTTAGGAGGTGCTATTTTTGTGCAAAATGCCCGCTATAGTAACTTAGAAGAGCTATACAGTACTATCCCTGATCTGGGATACTGTCATAGTCCCCAGGGGCTTCCCCCCATCCTGAACTGTGCTGTAGGATATTGGTGGATTATTTGGCAGCAGCAAGAGCCACCTGGCTATTTATGGCAGATATATGGGGTCACAGGTATTTTGTGGCTGGAGTGGCATATACATAGTATGCAGAGGGCAGCCCAGTGCTGCACATTGCCACTAGTGAGACTCTTCTACATCTAGGCACTGGACTCACACCAGCAGGTGCCAGAGGCTGGTGTGGCAGGGTAGGCAAGCAGAGAAGTGACCTAAGTGCTTTCCAAGAGGTGACTGCAGAGGTTCTGCACAGTGCAGGTGAGCAGCCCCATGCCTGTTGTATTTTTGGCAAGCCTTGGCAGTGGAAGCAATGGAACAACACCAGTCTGACTCTTTGTCTTTGTGGCTGCCAGGGGAGCAAGTCTTTGCAGGGCTGGAGGAGCAAGCCCGCCAAGTCATGATGAAAAACAACTTTCCTGGAGCTCTTGGCGACCAAAGGCCAACAATTCGTCCACTGCAAGACCCTGACTCCAGCAGCAGTGAGTTCTGCCCCTTCCACTAACACCAAGGTAGTAGACTGGGGAGGCTCTGGAAAGGGGTGAGGCTGAGGGCTGCACATTGTGTGTGGATCCTCTGAGGACCGTCTTACACAGCTCCTCCTCCGGGTTAGCCCTTTGCTCTAGTGCAGGATTTGTGCCAAGGACCAGACCAGCACAGCACAGGCTGGGCAATGTCATGGGACCCAGTCCCATTTCACCAGGGCAGGGTGGGAACAGCAGCAGGTCTGGCTGAAGGTCTGGCAATTGTCAAGCAAGGCAGTGTAAGAGGCCGTGCCCAGGGTCTCAAACGCCCTAGGCTGAGTTTAAATGGAACCCCTAGTTGAAGGGGGTGGGTAGAGGCCCCTTGTAATGCTGGTCAGGACAGTTAAGGCTGTGAGTGCCCTCAGGGTCCTGACACTTGATATGATTGTTCTGCACATTTCAGGTGCCAGTGATGATGAGGAAACCACTCAGGATGAAGTTTCTTCCCATACATCCGAGGAAGATGGCTCAATGGTGAAAGTGAAGAAGGAATTAGAAAATGCAGAAAGACCTGTGGCTGGAACCCCATTGATGAGAGAAAATGAGGCAAGTGTGTTCTGGCTCTGCAATCACCGTAGCCTCCAGGGAGAGAGAAGGGTACTGTCTAAACACTTCCTCTCCCCATCGTGTTTCTTTATCTTTCTCTCACTCCCACCTCCTCCAAACAATGTCTCCTGGCAGGAGGAAAGGGTATAAAGAGCTTCTTGGCTGCCTGGAACAGGAGACAGCAGGCACAAACTGGCCAAGGAGTTCGCGGAGTGCGTCCCCTTCCCTTGGTTCTGGTGCCATTCTCTGATTGGCTTCCCCTTGCCACAGAACAGGCCCTGCCTTATAGAGTTACTGTGCTGACAAGAACCTGGGTGCAAGTGAGGCTGTGAGGCCTTTGCCTCCTCTCCGTGAGATGCAAGAGCTTTGCTCAGAGGCTACATGAAGGAGGTTTCTGATGTCAAGCACTCAAAGCAGCCCTGGACTGGGCACGCTCCCTCGATCTGCCGGCTGCACTGGGAGGAGCTAAGGAAGGGTGGTGTGGCTGCAGGGCATCTGTGTGCCTCACACCGAAGTGGCTGTTCCTACCTGTAGGTGCCTGCGAGCCTGAACACTGAGCCTATGTTGGGACTGTCACAATGCCCGCTCTGCCAGCTGGAGTGTGGAAGCAGAGATCAACTCATTGCACACGTGTATCAGGTAGGGATAGTTCCAGACTGTGAAGTGTCTCTGGCCTGAATCCTCAAATCCAGAAACAACTCAAAGCACAGGGTGACTTTGTTCTGGTCTTTGCAACCACAGAACTGAGCTTCTACCTAGGATGTGACTGAAGTTTACAGCTGTAAACTGTGTCCTGAGGGTGTCTGGGGGAAGGAATTAGCAAGGCCCTGCTCTACAGATCTGGAAAACATAAGTCTATGCCAAGGCAGTCTCTGCAAGTATTTCAGGCTAAAACCAGGCAGTTCCTTCAAATTAAACATGGAAGCAATTTTTACATTATTCAGTGAGATAAGAAATCTTCCTCCTGATCGTTTATTTTATATTTCATTGCAGCTCCAGTAATTACCCATGAGAATAGCTGTTCTTCCTCAAAATTATTCCAGTTTTTCAAGAAATCTGTGGTGAAATCTTAGGTTTTGTTGTCAGTGTTTTCTTCATAGCACATCAAAGTAGCAGAAGGGAAGAAGCAGAACTGGCCACTTACCTGTACCAGTTGTCTCCATCTAAGTGCTTCCTCACTAGCATCCTGCCATGCTTCATCGTGCACCAGCAGCTCCTCAAATGCATTCCTGAAAACAAGGGTCAGGTCTTACAATCCAAGTGTTTTAGCCTTAATTTTTTCTCCTGGACTGGAGTTGAGCCGTAAAGGAGTTTCCTCCTTGTTTGACCTGTGACACACCAAATTTATTGTCTTGAGCTTGGTCTAAAAGCTGGCAGACAGAGGTTTAGTGGTAAAGGGTTCCCATTCCAAGGGGCTGAACAGAATGGTTTGAATATGCCTTGGACTGGGCAGGGAGCTGGGCAATGTGTAACTACCACCTGAGTGGTTGTTTTGCAGCACACTGGAGCGGTGGTGAGTGCCAAGAGCTACTTGTGTCCTGTGTGTGGCAGAGCCCTCAGCTCCCCAGGATCCCTTGGGAGACATCTCCTGATCCACTCAGAGGACCAGCTGTCCAACTGTGCAGTTTGTGGAGCACGCTTCACCAGCCACGCCACCTTCAACAGGTCAGGGTCTCCCTGGCCAGTGAGTGGGCTAGGGCACCACATTAAAGATTAGGTGTGTTGCCTTGAATGACTCCAAAGTTGTGCCTCTGGACCCACTGAGGCTTCTAGGACAGTGCTAAACACCACCAGTGAGTGAGAGCTCTGCATCCCCTGCCAAGATGTCTGCAGGCTGTGCTGGTAAAAGCACTGTTCAGAGCTAGAGAAGTGCAGAAAGCACTGTGGGCTCCAGTCACTGGAGAACAATCCATCCCTTCGCTTGCCCAGCAATCCACTGGAGTAGGGCTGCACTGTCCAGATGTGTTTATCATGTCCAGAGTAGGACTACAGGCAGAGACCAAAATGTTCTTTCTTCATGTCCTGCCTAGTGGGAGATTGTCCACTGACCAGTGGAATGGGGCTAAAAGGAAAAATTCAGAGATGATGGGGAAGAGCAACTTGCTGGTTTATTCCCACTCTTGCACTCTTCCAAGCCAAGTACTGCTCTGGGCTAATCCACTTCCTGCCCTGGATAGGATAGGGCTTTATTTCAGATACTCAGACATATCTGTGGGCAAATGATTTAGCAGAGGCCTGTGTCATGGGCTGTAGTGGGAGCATTGTTCATGGCAGCCCATTGGCACTCAGACATGGGGACTCTGCCCACAGCACTAAGCCTCTGACTCCATTCCTCCTGCTTTGCAGTGAGAAGCTGCCAGAGGTGCTCAGTGCGGATCGACTGCCAGCACCACAGAGCCAGGGCCCCTCCAGCACTGAGGGTAAGGATGTTGCCTTTTGCACCCCTGTGTATCCTGCGGGCATCCTCCTGGTGTGCAACAACTGTGCTGCGTACCGAAAGCTTCTTGAGGCGCAGAGCCCCGGCATGCGCAAGTGGGCCCTGCGGCGCCAGAACGAGCCCCTGGAGGTGCGGCTGCAGCGCCTGGAGCGGGAGCGCACAGCCAAGAAAAGCCGGCGGGACAATGAGACACCTGAGGAGCGGGAGGTGCGGCGCATGCGGGATCGGGAAGCTAAGCGGCTGCAGCGCATGCAGGAGACAGACGAGCAGCGGGCACGGCGGCTGCAGAGGGACCGGGAGGCCATGCGCCTGAAACGCGCCAACGAGACCCCCGAGAAGCGACAGGCCCGGCTCATCCGGGAGCGCGAGGCCAAGAGGCTCAAGCGGCGCCTGGAAAAAATGGATATGATGCTCCGGGCGCAGTTCGGCCAGGATCCTTCTGCCATGGCCGCTTTGGCAGCGGAGATGAACTTTTTTCAGCTGCCAGTGAGCAATGTGGAGCTGGAGAGCCAGCTGCTGGGCAAAATGACTTTTGAGGAGCAGAGCAACAGTGCATTGCACTAAACCACAGCCAAGAACTGTGCCGCCTTTGCTGCACCTGCCACATGTGCACTAGCAGGCTTCTGCACTCAGGAGGCTGTTGTGGGTCCTTGCCTGACCCTCCCTGACAGGTGGTTCTGGTTTTCCTCTGAAGCCAGAAGGAGAACAGAGCTGAGAGATGCCTGCTAAAGTAGCTCTGGTGGGAGCAGATTCTGAGGATACAGTCTACTCTGGGGGCCAAGTCACAGCCTGTGACAGAAGGAAAATAAATTAATGTTAAGTAACATTAATTAACGTTCACATGTATTAGTCCCCTTCTTTACCTTTTGTGCTTTTTCCTGTTTTTTAGGCCCTTGCTCCATAAATGGGTCTAGGCTGCTGTTCTGCTGTAGGTGAAACCCACCTCAATAAAAAAGGATCTTGTTTACTGCGGCATGGATTACAGAGCAGAAGACAGATAGTCCACAAATCCTCCAGGAATAAATCCTTTGCAGTTTGTGCCCATAAAAAGGAAACAAAGGAGGATGTCCTTCTGGAAATGCCTGTGCACACCCTTTTTTTAAACATTGTTACTAAATACTTAGTTGCAGTAGCATCCATGGAAAAACTAAGGAACCTGAGGTCCTGTTTTAAGATACCCCTTAAAAACAGTGAAAGAAAAGGCTGGCCAAGGTAAGCAAATAGCAAACAAGTTTGCTGCTTTACTCACAAGTTAATTTTCAGTTAAACAGCATTTCAGGTTTGCAAGTGAAAGAATTGACTGAATGGTAAATAACAGAGTAGGTCAGGTTCTAGGACTCTATGGGTTTGCTTTTCCCTTTATTCAGCATTGGTGAGGCCACATCTGGAGACCTGTGTCCAGTGCTGGAGTCCCCAGTGCAAGAGCAACACAGATGTACTGGAGGCAAAATGTGATCATAGCCTGTGCCTACAAGAAAAGGTTCCCATTGCTGACAGAAATAACTATTAAAACTATGCAACTATGGAAGTTATATCTAGGCATCTTTAAACTGCAAAAGGCAAAGCAGTGGCACAGAAGGACTCATGGCAGGGCAAAGAAGTGGCTTCTTTAAGAATGAGCACCTGAAAATGCATGGTGTAGCTTCATGGTTTTTAGAATTGGCCCACCAAAAGCCAGTGTGCCACGCTTCTGTGTTCTGTAGCCTGAAAACCCCTATTACCTCCATAGCATTTCCAGTTAAGGTCTAGAGTCATACAGTGGTACAAACACCTTGGGAAGTACTGTCTTTTCTCTGATGGCTGTTTCTCTTCCTTAAGTCAGAAATGATGACCACAAGACTGCTACTTGAGATCAGAAGAGTAAAGCTAAAACAAGAAGCAAAACCTTTCGATCAGACTACTTAAAACCCTCATTTCCTCATTTTTCGGTCTGAAAAATGTTTGATAGCAGTCCCTTAAAGCCCTAGTTAAAATGGTTACCTTCAAAGTGCATAATGTTGCATTTTTCTAGAAATGATGTACCACTCTCACAGCCAGCCTTGGGGATGCTGTTAGGAAAGAGCACGGAACCTTTTCAGTGCAAGTTTTCTCCACCTGCCACTGCAACATCTAGTTTCCTCCCTGTACAGAAGCTGTTTTAACATGACGTTCATTCATCATGTAGAACTGACACCCAGGAGCCATCCCTGCTTCTCTCTCTTAGGGAAAAGACACTGTAAAGGAGCTGTTCAGTTTCATGTTCCTTTGTTCATATCCTCCTTTGTTCTCTGATCTCTCATCCTTACTTCTGTTCGTTTTCATACTCAAACCCACAGTTTGCTTCTGGCAGTATTTGCTTTTGCTCCACCTTTTGCTTGCCCAGCAGAGCTGTACCTTTACTCTGCAACCTGCAGCTGGAACTTTTCCTGTAGCGTCACTGACACCTTATCTTTACTCCAAGGGGTTCAGGAGAGACCACATAACACAAAAGTATCTGAAAACACAGAATTATGGCTTATAATCCATCTGTCACCCTGTATCTTGCGCTTGACACGAGTCTCCAGATCCCTGTGTAAATCCAGAGAAGCCACATGCTAATGACCACTGATACTGCAGACAAGCAAAAAGTCTCAAACACCAAAGGAAAAGCTATTGGTTTATATATAGATATATATATATGTATATAGATATATACTGTGTTTACAGAGTCAACAAGTTAAATGCAATATTCATAAAAGCATTAACAATAAAAATACAATCTGTTTGTAGGCAAGTACAGACTTAAAATGGTAAAACAGGGAAAAGGATCTCACCAAAGTACAAATATACAGTACAAATTGATTTATTTAAAACAGTTACAAAAAAGCACAACAAAATAGAGATTATCCTTATAATTATTAATGCTTTGTTAAAGATCAGGTAGGAGGAAAGGGGCAGGGACAAAGTTGGAGGGGAGCACCTGACTAGTTCTAAGGCTTTAGATACACTGCATCGGTTACATGTTAATACAGCCATATACTGGGGGTTATAGTGAGGGGTCAGCACTTATCTACAAACATCTCTCTGCCTCAGGGCAGTCCAGCCAGCTCCCCCATGTCTCTCTCTCTGAGCAGACCCTCCCCGGCGCTAAGGTGCCATGAAAGCCGAAAACAACTCGAGTGTGCAGGGGCGTGTTGGCAGGGTGGGCGGCAGCAGCCTAGAAGGACCTTAGGGGCAATTCTGTCCTTGACAGACAGGTGTGAAGGCCATGGAAGGGCCTGGACCATCAGCATTTTAAACTATATGTGGAACACCTTGGGCGAAACTGTACAGAATGTGTATTTGTAGCCGTTTTAGCAGCTTCTGACTAGTGTCAGGCTCTAGCACAGCTTGAAAGACAAGGAGCAGTTGTGAGTGACGCTGGGGAAAAAAAGGCACGTGTGCCGCTGCGGGCAGGAACTAGCATTTGGGCTACTCCAGCTGCTGTAGTTTCTTTTACAATATTTTCTGAGTAACAAGGATTGTTAGTTCTCTAGGGACAAAGTGACTTCAAGTGTGGGGTAGGGACAGGGACACTTAATGTGAAAAGTGCAACATAAAAAGCTGCTCAGCAGCTGGAAGGGGAAGGCAGAGGCACCTCTGCAGCTTCCTTCCCTTCCAGACAGAGCTTCCTCTGCATAGTCTGGTAGTGATGAGCGCTCATTGCTGTGAATACATAGCCCAGAGACAGGCTTGGCTGTGCAGCTGTTCCATGGGATGGGGCAGACGGCTACAGACACCCATTATTGCATCCCACAGGCTCCTGTGACAGAGCATGAGTTGGATTAAAATTAGGGCCTCCTCCTCCTCCAGGCAGGACAGACCACAGCTCTCCTACTCTTCACAATAGCAGCAGGAACATGGTGTATTTCTCTGAGAAGCCTGTCACATCTCTGCCAGCAGAAAAGCCCAGGTAACCATCCCACTCTGCAATGTCTTCCTGGCTTCATCTCCTTTCTCTATAAACCCAAGAAATAAAAGCCTCCTCCATAGGCCCATTCACAGCCTTTCTCCCTGCAGCAGAGCCTGTCTCACACACCTCCTGCCCCAGGAGAGCCTCAGTGCTCAGCACAACCACCACTATGGTGCTAAGCCATACAGCCCTGCCCAGTAAGAACAGCTTCCAGTGATACCAGTACTGCTGAGCTGGGCTGGAGAGTTGCCACTGGCCCCCTCCTGCCCACCCTTTTGGGCAAGCAGCCAGACACACAGATTCTTCATCTCAGTCCCCCATTACGAGCTGTGCTTCAAACCACTGCTTCCAGGGAAGAGCTGGCAGCTGAAACGTGCACAGCAGTGGGACTGACAGGAGTCTGGGTAAAAGCACCAAGGTCCAGTTCACCCTGGCTTGTTCCATAAAGCTCAGGACTGCACCCAACAGACGTGCAGCAAGCCAAAGTCCAGGTCAGCAGCCAGGTAAACAATAGGGCGAGCACCTTCACCTGCCTACAGTACAAAGCTATTTAAGCCACACAGCATCTTGCCTCATTTGTCAGTACTGCCCATTCAGACCACTGCATAGTGCAGCTGAGATCAGGGAGTTACAGTAACACACATGGTGTAAGGCAAGCTCTCCAAACCCTCACTCTAGACAGACTGCTGTGTTCAGAAACACACAAGGGGCTCTGCACCCTCAGTTGCTCAGACATTGCCTCTATGGTGTAACAAGCCCCTCTACATTCACATGCCATATGTATGCCAGATCCCTTTCTTAAGTGCCTGTCGCAGCCCTGAATTCCTCTGCATGCACCATGCAAAAAACAGGCATGAAAACCTGGGCTCCTCTGCCTCCTGCCTTTGGCCACAGACACCTCAGATATCCTGAGCATTAAGTACTAATTACCAACATTAATGGAGAGTTTTACATAGGAGAGTCCAGTCAGCAGGAGCTGTGACACCCCCAGGTGATGAAGGGGCCCAGGCGGACATTTCACAGACAAATGGGGCTATGCCACAGCTGCTGCACCTGAGGAGGCAGAATCTTCACACGTCAGCATCACTGTGACTTCACACATCCCAATGCAGCTGCTGAAACCAGAAGTAGTGTGCCATTTGGGAGCAGCTACACGTGATACAGGCAGCATCCTTGTTCTGGAGAACCCCGTGAGGCACAAACACTGAGGGCATGATTAGCACATATCTCACCTAAGGCCAGTCCTGGTGCAGGCATTTTAAAGGCAACAGAAATGGTTAGCAATGTGCTAGGAAAACAGGACTGAGGCTGGGATGGAAGGGACATTCTGGAGACTAACTTGCCTAATACACAGGCAGAGCATGCGTCCATTGCACAGGCAGCAGAAGCCAACCACTTACAAGACACAGTCCTGGGGAGTGCAGAACAGCCCTGAGACAGCACCACTGCAAGGAGAGGTGCTTACAGACACCATTCTGTGACAGAGAGGAGTGGTAACACAAGAGTCAGGGCACACCTGACAAATTTCAGGCAGATGAGAGCAGGGAGACAGAAACAGCATGCTGAACATCAGAACTCTGCACACGAAGAAAGGCGCTCTCCAAAGCATGGTCCTAGCACAGAAATGGGCACCTGAATACAAGGAATACTCAACCCAGGTTAAGTCAGTGAAAACTCTTTTCTCACCAGAGCAGTGACTATGCTTTATCCTAGCTGAGCAATGGTGTCATTCATAACACACCATCAAAGAGGGCAGATTAGTGTAACTACAGAAGCCTTCGCTCAACAGAGTGCAGAGTGTTATCACCACGAGGTATTCATACACAATTGTATTAAATCTCACCATGAAAAAGACTACTCTTGATTTTACCACATTGTTCTACAGAGGAACTCCAAAGTGAAGCATCAGAAGAACTAACACAAAGTGACCCCAAAATGCCCTGTGACGCTGTGATATTTTTAGAGTCCGTACATTAATCATAGAATTGTACTTAGCACAAACTTTGCACCTTGCCTGCACATGCACAAACACTTGCCTCTTGTCTAGAGCTTATTCAGAAAACTGCCTGCAGGGAAGGATTAGCCATCTGGAACATTTTTCTGACTTAATTACAAAATAGCATTGGTCTTCTCAGAGAAGAAGGATGTTTTCACCCTTCCCTAGAGAATGCTGAATGTATTTTGCTCCAGATTATAAAAAAACCCAAACCAATAAAATACCCCAAACCAAAATTCAACCAAACAAAAAAATCCAACCCCATTCACCCCTAGGTTAAGCCTCTGAAAAAGCTATAAGCCCAGGAGGGTTTTTTTTTAAAGTTATTAACATGGGAAGAAAGATTTGATTTGGTGGCAAAACAACTAAATAGTTTATAGCAGGAAACAAATGTCTCCCATCCCAACTTGTGTCCCATCCCAAGTGCTCAAGTTCCCTATTCACCTGCACCCAAGCCCATCCTTTTGGTCCTTCCTCTTGAATTTCTGTGATTCATTCAATTCTGTACATTCTTTGCAAGAAGAAAGAGCAGTTGGATTCAGTGGAAGAGACATTAATCAGAACCACCAGAGAAGCACCTCCATCCTGCCATTGAGAGCTCCATCGGTGAACGGTCCTTTTAAAGTGCACGTGTGAAGAAAGGGGATACTGGGAGTAGAGCCTCCAAACTCCAGTGGGGACCCATCTCTCTCCATCATGAGAAAGGAGGAATAAAATCTTCAGCAATTTTATCTGCTACCTTGAGCCAAGTCTGCCCTCCTCACCTCCCTACCTGCCCCAAATGCTCAGCCCCTGCCCCGCAGGGAGTCAGTTATCCCTGGAGGTGGGAGAAAGCCCCAGCCTCCAGCCTCTGGAATGCTCTCATCACACACTCATGAGCACATCCATGCTCCCCACCCCATCTAGCCTGTTGCTGCTCCCTGAGGCACTGGAGCCCTCCTGACTCCCCAAGAGGAACTTGTCAGCCGTGGAACTGGAATGGAGCCATTCCTGCAAGGCAGAGAGCAGCCTTTGTGGGTGAGCCTATGACAGAGTCTGTGCAATTCCTCCACCTGATGGTGTGGCTCACCTGCTGTGGACGCCCTAGTTCACACCTCCAAGGGATCATTTCCCTGCATTTGAACGCCCTTCAATAGACAACTTGACCTCCTGGGGAATGAAAGAGGGACGGAGCAGAGAGGGCCGAGGCTCCTCTGCCTGCACGCTGTATCTTTGGAAGCCTGGGGCCAAACTGTACAGACTGCCAGCCTCAGGCTGAGAGGATTCTGCACGAGAGCTCTGGGCCGTGCTGGCTCTATCTGTGTGACTCTTCCTTTCAGCAGCTCTGTCAGATGGCTCTCTGGGCCCCTGAGCTGTTCGTTCCAATCTCTCCCTAGCAGATACCAGCTGATCCATGAGAGGGGAGTTGGCCTGAGAAGCAGAGTTGCCATTCATGCTCTGTAAACTGACTGATATGCAGACATCCCCCACTTGCAGCCTGTGACAGGACAAAGCAAAGAGCTGAGCAGTCCTCCCTGGGCTGCAGGAGGACCAGCCCTGGCCATACACAAAGAAGGGATGCTCCGGGGGCACATCAATGCTCACTTTACTTTGTTGCTCCCCAACCACAAAATGCAGTGCGACAAGCCCAGGCCACTGGCTTTCCTGAATATCCACCACAGTGCTGGAGTCAATCTTCAGGCCTCCACTCACCTCCGCACTGCGAACAAAGTCTTGAGTCTGCAGGTCCTCCACCCGCTTCAGCTCTCCTGTTGCCAGCTGGATGATGGCTCCTTTCATGAAGTGAGAGGGCAGTTGTGAGGAGCTGGGTGGCTGCAACTGGGCCAGCTCCTTTTCAAGCACATTTCCTCGAGCCGGTGCATCTGGGCTCTCCTTCACCAGGGCTTCTGAAGTGGAAGACCTTACAGGCTCAGATCCAACAGGAACAAGTACTGGCTTGCCATTGGCTATCACCATTCCTTTGGCTAACTGTCTCTGTCTAACAGTCTCTTCGGGGGACATTCCACATGGGCTCCTGGACTGGCTGTTCCCAGCTGCAGTCTTGGTTGTGGTGTTCCTCAGCATGTCTCCCTGCCCATCAGCGATATGGCAAAGGTTCAAAGGGCTCAGGTCATCTTTCCTCTGGGCTGCCAGAACATGATAATCCTGAGATGCCAACACCCCCACCACCCTCTGAACCTCCAGATCAGCATCTGGGGTGCTCCTGTGAGTAGGCAAAGAGATCTCTCTTCCCAACATCTGGTAACCTGGAAGGAACTGTCCGTCGCCCATACACCCTGCTGCAGCCCCCGGGGGCAGACAGTCCTCAGCTGCACCGCTGGCAGAGTCCACAGCCTCGCTGGGCCTCCTGGCCACACTTTGCTCCAGGGGCCTCTGCCCACCATTGGCTGCAGCCACATCTGAGCTCAGCTGACTGTCTTGCTGAGGAGACTCTGGGCTCCCACCTGCTACAGGTGCCTCATAGGCTGAATACCCTGGTGGAAGGCGGGACATCTGATAATAAACAGGAATTCTCCCTGGTGCCATGTCCAGTGGTTGGGGCACAGTGTGGTGCTGCATCTGCCCAGGAGGGGCTGCAGAGGCGGATTTGTTGAAGCTGTGGGTGGGAGAGGTAGTCTGGGGGGAAGGAGCAGCTTCTTCCGTGAACAGGGAGGCATATGGCACAAAGTGGGGGACATGGGGGGCGGTGAGGTTGGTGGAAGGAGACAGGAGAGGACTAGGCAGGAAGGCAGGAGGGACGGCATAGGGCACTGTGTAGTGGGAACCGATGAGCTGCAAGGAGGCCGAAGGGATCTGTGCATAGTGGATGGAGGGGAAGGGCACCGCCGGGTGCTGGATGATGGGCGAGGTCACGTTGAAGGCGGGGGGCAGGGGGCTCACATTCACCACGGGGTGCAGACCCGTGGGGGAGAAGGTGGCGGGCGGTGCTGCCACTTTGTAGAGCATCCCGTACTGGTCCACCGTCAGCCCCGGCGCCGCCTCGGGAGCCTCGCCAGGACCGTAGCGCGGTGCGGCAGGAGCCGGCCCGGCCGTGCGGGCCCACTCGGGGCCCTCGCCCGAGCTCTGGGCTCCCCCCGTCCGTCCCGCCTCGGTGCCAGCGTTGGCGGCGGCAAGTTCCCGCTTCTTTGGCGGGAGACACTCCTGGCTCCGCTCGTGGCCCGCTCTCATGGCGCCCCGCGGTGTCCCGGCAGCCCCGGCCGCGACGCTCGTTCATGGGGGCACCCACTGGGGCTGCCACGCGCGGGCTCCTGGATCCGCGCCGCCGGCCGCCGCCTCACCTGTGCCAGGAACAGAGGCAGCCATGAGTCCCAGCCTCGGGGACGGGGGGCGGCCCAAGCCCCGGCACCGGGAATGGGCACAGCGACGGCCCCTGGCCCAGGGTCGGGACGCCGGGGACGGAAGACGCCCGAGTCCGGTCGTCGCCCCCAATCCCGGCCCCAAAATCCCGGCCGCGCTGCGCCGCGCCCCGCCCCGCCCCGTCGCGTCGCGTCCCGCGGGCCCGCCCGGTGCCCGCCCGGTGCCCGCGGCTCACCCGCCATGGCCCAGACCGGCCCCGCGGGCCCGCCCGGTGCCCGGACCGGCTCCTCCCCACCCGCGGCGCACGGCGATGACGCGTCGCGTACCAATGACACGCACACAGCCCTCCGGAAGTGCTCGTTCACAGACAGGGTCGTGACTCGCCGCGCCCGGATGGCGTCACGGGGCAGCCACAGCGCCGTTGCCGTGGCAACCGGGTGCGTCCGCCTGGGGCTCGGGCCGGGCCTGCCTGCGGGACGCGCCGGGGCCCGGCCGCACTCCGCGAGTCACCTGGCGGCAGCGCCGTGCGCCTTTTGTTGGTCCCGCGCCCCAAACGGACTCTCCCAGCGGCTGGCGGGGAGCACGGGCCCCTCGGCAGCGCGGCCCGCCTCTCCTACGGGAGCCTTCGGTCTGAACGTGCCCGTGGCCTCTCTCGCACCCCCGCGGTGTCCGACTGGCCCCGTGCTGCTGTCCGGGCTCGGCGGGGGGCAGTTTCTCGTCATTCGGTGATCCTTAATGTGACATAAGGTCCTGGAAGTGGGGATAGAAGAGCTGCCTGGGGCGGGGCAGCGTCCTTCCGGAGACGCCTCGTTTACAGCCGCACACTGCGCTCCCCCCATCGCCGGTGGACATTTGAACAGTGCGAGATTGGGTGGGCTGGCAGCGGCTTGGCTCCTCGGGCCCCAGAACCCCCCGGTTCCGGAACCGCGGACACGGGCGAAGGGTCCCGCCCGGCCCCGCCGTGGGGAGCGCGCGCCGCCGGGACCGTCCCGCGCGTGACGTCATCAGGGACTGCCACGGTGCAGACGCTCGTAAGACCAACTTCACGGGTGCTTCCGCCAAGAAAAGTAGTGCGAGTGGCATTTTCCGTCCCGCCACCGGCTGTGTTGCATGGTCCTCTCGCCATCCCCGCCCCGTTCCCACCGAATCCAGCCCGGCCGCGCTCCCACCCACGGCCGGGAGGGCCCGCGGGGTCGCGGGGAGCGAGCCGGCACGCGGATCCCTCCGCCTGCGGTACCGGTGCTGCGGCCCCGCCGCCGCCATTTTGAATGCCCGGCTCTGTCCGTCGCTGCTGCTGCAGGGACCGGCCTGGTGAGTGGCACCGACCCGGGCCTCCGCTGCCCGAGCCGGGCCTCCCCTGACGTCCAGGTCCCGCCGCCTGGGGTCCCGCGAGTCTTGGGGCCTCTGTCCGCCCCGAGCTCCGCGGCTGGGCCTCGGTCGCTCTTTCCGCGAGGCCGCCCCGTGCCCTCTCGCCGCCTGTGCCGGCGCCGCTGCCTCTGCCTGGCGGTCCGGCCCGCTTCGAGCTCTGCCCTGCGTCCCGCGGCCTCTCGCTCGGGCGCCGGGAGCGCTCCGTGCCTGCCCTGGCCTTTGTCTGCCGGGAAGACGGCGGTGCAGTTTCTGTCTCGGCCCCTGTTGCCGGAGCTCGGGGGCAGCACGCGTCCGAAGCGGGAGCGCGTTCCTCAGGAGCTGGTTCGTGCTGTGGCCCGGTGCTGTTTCGGGAGCAGCCGGGACTTGTGCCCGTCCTTCCCTTGGTATACTATTGCCTCCCAGTGTTAGAGCGTTTGCAGTAGTTACTGTTCATGGGTTTTAATGGAAGCAGGATGTGTTCGGTCTGGCTAAAGGCATTTGCAGTGAGCTGCTGTCTGACGGCCCGTCTGTAAGGGCGCCTTCAAGTCCCTTCTTCAAGGCTGACTGAGTTCTCGCAGGAGCTGTAAGATAAATAGTTACTTATTTTATAGTAGACATTGTTTTTAAAGTTAGTAGATGGAACAGGTGTGTGTTTTATTATGTTGAAAGTGATGTGTAAAAATGCTGAGCGACAAATTTCAGTTTCTGATGCTTGAAATACTAACGGGACAGCACAGAATCCCAGTGGAACTTCTTTGAAAGGCTGACATGTTATGTGTGGCCAAAAGGTGTTTGGTCCATAGCGGCTTAAACAGAGTAAAATATATGTGTTTTCCCCTGTAAATGCGGGGGCATCCTTTAGGGATGCTCCAGGCATCCTGCATTTAAAATGGCAGAGAAATCTGTGCTGTTTCATGTCCCCCCTTTTTTGTGTGTTTCACTCCTGTATGATAGAGCACAACAGCTTTTTGTACCCGTTTCCCTGTTACCACTCCTCTGAACTACACTTGGTATTTTTTCCTTTGTTTGCATAGCACATTCTGTTGCCAAATTCTTTCTTTTGTTTACTCGTGTGCATTCTGGTGTTTGGCACAGGATTTGAAAACTTATTGGGTACTCGAGAACTGAATGAAGGCAGATTTAGCGGTGTCTTTCTGAGGAGTTTGTTGTGAACCCTTCCATCCTTCTGTTCTGGGAGGAGAGGAAAAGCATTTAAATTCCTGTTTCTTGAGAAGGGAAAAGTAAGTCTTGGGTTACAGTTTTGTGAAGGGATCCAGCTTTTGTGTTTTCAATGTGCAAGATAATTTTCAGATTTCTGCCTTTTATGATAAAAAAGTATTTTATTTTTTTTTGCTTTTCTTTTCTGTTCCTGTGGGTTCTGATCTGTTTTCCTGAAGGCGGCATGGTAGAGATGGAAAGATCCTGTAGTACCTTTGTAGTGTCCTGTGAGAGATTGAGGGATAACAGAAGTGTTCTGATTCTTGGTAGCTCCTTTGTGTACAGCACGGTGCCAGTGGCATCACTGTGCAGTGAGATGAGTGTGTGTCAGGCCATGCTGTGAGAAGGTTGTCCAAGCTGGCTGCTGTCAGGCACACAGAGCCCACCCTGATTAGTGCAGTTCAGGTGTGGAGCTTCAGCTTTCCAAGTGTGAGGCCTCATGCAGAACTTTACTGCTGCTAAAAGTGATGACACTCAGTAAAGCTGCTTGTGCCTCTCCATTGTGAATATTTGTATTTGTGAGATGACCCTGTATAACTTCAGGGGATAGGTTGTTTGATCTCATCGTATTTTTTAATGGTAGAGCAAACTCTTCTGAATGCAGGTGGTGCTGATTCGTTGTAGATGATACTCAGCTGTTCTCTGGGGAAAAGGGTCTGTTCTGCTTTGCTAGGAGCCTTCACTGGAGGAGAGTTTTGGAGTTAATAAGTAAATATATGATGAGGCTGTAACTCAAAAAATAGAGCTATAGTAATGTGAGTGCAAGTGAATCTGGTGATATCACAGGTATTAGTGCAACCTGTACCTGCTGTCTAGCAGAAATGCTACAGGTAAAATCAAAGATTAGAACTTCCTAGGGCATAGCTGAAGTTATGTGGCCTGTTGTAAAGTTTATATTAATGAATGTAAAAATGTGGCATCTTGTCTTTCATCTGGCATTAGCTAGGACAAAGAAGGGCGTGGGGTTTTTTAGTGACAAAGTAGTGGCTTTTTTTAATTTAAAGTTTAACTCTACACCAAAGCGAACAGGAAGTAAAATAGCCTGGTTACCTCCTAGATTAAAATAATGAGGAAATTAGAAGCAGGTGATAAATACAAAGATAATGTAGGTCAGTGATGATTGAAGTATTCAAACAGAAGCCAGAAAATCTGGAATTCTGCTTGCATCTGTCATGGTGATCAGCTATATAGCTGTGCTAATTCTTCCTACATTTTTTTAGCTTCTTAAAAAAAAGGGAAAATATTTATTTCCTTTTTTGGCAGTTTTTGAGGTTAATGTTTGTACTGATTGGGAGCTCAGTGTGTCTTTTGAAGGCAGCTCAGGAGTTTCTGGGTTTCGTGTGTGTGCACAGTTGTGCAGGAACCTCATCCAAAGTGCTGACTTTGTGCTCTGGGACTGTGCCTCAGTCAGCAGGAAGTGGGAAGCAGTCTGCAGTTGTTTGGGAGTGGGATTGGGTGGGATCTGTGCAATGTCCTCAGTCTCTGTCCTGCCTGTTGTCTTCTCAGCCCTTGGGCAGTACTGAGCCTTGCTTCTTGAATAATGTTACACTGCATTTCTTGTTGGGATTTCTTTTTCAATGTAACTGGAAGTGGGACTATCTCTTCTTTCCAAACTATTTTTTAGCTCTTTTGGGGTACTTTTTTCCGATTTGACTTCCCCCGCTCTCCTCCAGCTGTCTCTGCATAAACCAAAGTGTAACTCTGATGCCTTTTCTTATGAGGATGCATTTTGAAGCCCCCTGCTGACTTAATTGTTTTCTGGTTTTCTGATGTTGCTTTCTAGTTCTCTATTGCATTCAATAGCTTTTTCCTCACCAGAGATTGTCCCACTTAGCATGTTACATAGTTGGTTGCTCTTTCTCTGAGCTCGTTTGTGTTGCCTTTGCCATTCTTGATGATGATAGTGCTCCTTGCTTTGGTGTTTATTGTGTAAATAGTTATAATAATTAAATATTTACTGTTATCTGTATAAATGTTGATAATACTAGACCATATACCAATATCTCTGCATTTGTTGGTACCCTCATCTCTACTTGGAGAGTATGTTCCTCGTTTTACTGCTAATACATTTTTCTTTTTAAGTGTCTGATAGAAGTAGGAAGCCTACTGATAGCAGTGTGGAGTTGAGGCCATCAGTGATGGGTGTCAACACTGCAACTACTCCTGTCATGAGGTCTGCACAGATCTTCTGCTCTTGTGTGTACTAGGCTGGATTCAGTTGTACCAAAGCAAGTAGGGGAGTTCTGCTATTGATTTCAGTTGGGAGTTGAGTCTGGCTTTAGTTGTGTAACTTCCCAAAAGTTGTGGTTGCTTGAGGAGTGTGATTGCTTTCACATGCATTGGGGTGGAGCAACTGGACTTGTGTATTTTAGATGTGTTTGAAATGTATGCTGCTTCAGACTTGGGGTGTTTTCTAGACAGAACCAAGTTCAGAAATGCTGTTTACAGGAAAAGCTGTAACTTAATGTGTATAACACCACAACTGAAAATTCACACCATTTCCCCAAACAGTATACCTCTTCTTGTGAATAATTCCATTATTTTTGATGGCCTTTATGTCTTAATGTCTCTAGAATTCAAGGCTAAACAATAATGGAATGTTGAAATGCTAAATGTCTGATAATTTGTCCTAAGGAAGTTTTAAAACAACTGTTAATTTTTAATATTTTATTGTCTTAGAGACACATTAGATATTTTAGGTGTAAGCTAACATTTCTGAAAAGTTTCCAGAGGACATATTCTCAACTCAATATCTAAGGACTATCCTTAGTTTTTACTCTGGAATTCCTGATAGAGGAATATAGCTTGACTGAAGCACTTCAGTATTTTCAGGGTGGGTTTTGATGATATTAGGTATGTGTACTGTCACAAATTTGAATGTGACTGTATTCTAAGAGAGACTTGTGGTAAAGTTCTGTACTCAAATATTTTTGGTACAATGGCCTGTTGAATAAAATCTTCAACTTTCAAATGTGACAAGCTTCCCTAGTAACAGCCCATAAAAGAGGAGAAAATAGTGATTTATCAGTACAGCTTAAATGAAAACTAAATATTTTAATACATTAAGATTTTTGTTCTTTGGTTTTTTCCCCATTTTTGGATAGTAGGAATGAGTTACACAAAGACAGAGAATGCTTTTTTATTAGTTCAGGGAAAGGGTTCCTGAATAGCAGAGGTAGGAGAATCACTGAGGCAACACCTTTCCTAGTCTCTGGATTGCAGGAAAGAAGCCGGAATTCTGTTTTCTAAGGAATTTAAACACCAGCAATACAATTCAGTTCAAATACAATTTGAACTAATCTGAGTTAGGTCTTCAACTCTCTCAGAAGTTTTGGTCTTGATAGTAGGTTCTTCTAAGGAGCAGGGCTTTTGAAATGAGAAGAGGAAAAATTGTAAAAAAGTTGAAGAATTCTGTGTGCAACCCTACCAGATATTGTAAATATTAACTAGTAGGCTCTTTTCAAGTCTTCAGAGATCCTCCCTGATTTCTGGAGCTTGTAGTTAGGAAAGAAATTGCTGAAGGAAACTCTTGCTCTAAACCCAAGGAGGAAATAGGTAACAACTTCTAAAAACTGCCTTGTCATTTATGTTAATGTGCAAAGACTAAAAGGATGTGTCCCTACTGGTGAAAAATGTTAACTATTCCTGAAGAACAAGATTTGCTACTTTGGAGGAAGTTCTAAGGAGCACTTAGGCACCAGCTAAAGTGAAACTCCACTGTCTGCTCTTGCTAGATGATATGGTTGTTGTTGCATTAAAGGTCTGTTTGCATTATAATAGGTTTGGAATTGCTGAGACTAGGTAAATGTTAATTTTCTTCTATAATGTTTTTAAATTTAAGTGTTCTCATGTCCAAAGTTTCTTCTCATCTGCAGTAACTAAGGTTTATGTGTACTTGAAATGTCTGAAAATCAAAACTGCAATAAGATTTCCAATGTATTAGCATGCAGAAGAATCTTAAAGTCACTGAAGGCAAACAGCAGGTACCTCATGCAAGAATTTTTGATATTAAGAGTGCACTTTCTTGTGGAGGAGAAGGAAATACGGTGTGCTACAATGGTGTGATTTGGTATTACATTGTATTGAAATACTGGAAGAGTGTCCACAAGAAGAGCTCAAGCTTCAAGGATAAATGTGATTTGTGAGGGGAAGACGCTATTTTACATATATGGGTGCAAAACCTTTTGTATGGGACAGATTCAAAAGTATATTAAAAAACTGAATGATATGGTATTGACTTTAAAAAAAGTATGCAGTTGCAGCACAAGGATAGAAGTTCTGAATATTGGAAAATAAATCACAGCTTTGTCTTTTGTCCTTGATGTTGTCCTCCATCAGAGCAGTTCTGAGTTGTTCTGTTCTCATCAGGCAGGAAGAGTGTGTTAGATACAGTTGCTCCTAGTCAGTCCTTCAGGTTAGACTCTGTGTAACTTTGTTAGTTGTTACATGAGTGAGAACAGCAGGTAGCCTCAGAAATTGGTTCTTGAGTCTCACTCATCAATTCTTTGCTTTCTGAAATGCTGGTTTCTGCTTGCTTTCTTGTGGTTGTGAAGTGAGGAGGGAAAATAATCTTTACAGTGTGCCTTGCTAATTCTTTATTTATGCAAGGGCATTTGTAAATACTGACTATTCCCTTTGTTCAAGATCTGAATGATAAGATGAAGTCCTACTGGATCTTCAGTTTGTTGTCATTGTACCTGCCTTGGTGAGACAGGAAGTCCTGCCTGAACACTGGAGAAGGATGTGAAAAAAAGTATTCATAAAAAGCTGTACTTCTTATATATATAGTAATGTTGTTGAATTCTGTTTTTCCATTGACTATAACTGTTTAGGCAGTCTTTCCTTTTATTTTCTGTTGTCTACGGCCAAACTTCAGATGTTGAAGTCTTTGATGGGCATAATGGGCATACCTACAGAAAGTTTTTGGTCCGCTGGCAAGGAAAGGAGTGGGCTTGTACAAGTCACAGTCTGCAGATATTGATGTTCAGTAGTTTATAAACCTTCAGATACAGAGTGGGAACAAAACAGCTTGTGGTATCACAACAATTTGTTGGCAAACCTCCATTTGCTTACAGGTTACGTATTAGTGTTTCAAAAACTTTGTAAAGCAGACTTTCTTTAAAGTAAAGGAGTCAGTCACGGTTGTCATAGCCACACTGGTAGTAGCCACTGCTTATCTTCTCAGGAGCAGCAACGTTGTAGATAAGCTGAGCTAGGGTGCAGAGCCATAGCATAAATGTGGATTCATGCTGGAGTGAATATTTCACCTCTTTTCCACTCCATCTGAGGTCTGCCAAAGCTACATGTTTTCACTGCTCACTGTGTTTCCACAAGCCAGAGCGATGTGTCTGAGGACTGCTTTTGGGAGGAAGGGGGCAAGCTGTTTTTCGCATGTGCAGGTTGGTGCACTGTTCCTGGCATACCAGTGTGAGCACGGTGAAAGGACTGGACTCACCTTTTTCAGCAAGAGCCTGCACATGAGTGATCTTAGTGATCATGAAAATATTGCCTATAGACTGCAGAGGAATGTTTCTGCAGTAGCACTTTTATCTTTGTAACTTCTGCCCAATTTTTTAACAAGAGCGTGGCTTATCAAAATGAGTTTAAAATCATGTGATATGTGTGTGTAGTAGGTGAGTCCAGGCTTAAAAATTCAGCACTTAATGTGGACAGTTGCCACCCAGGAAAGAGATTTTTGAGTTTATGATACTGTTACGAAAAACACAAGCTGAGCACTTTGCAGCAATCAGAACTCCACAGAGTGTTAGCAACTATCAGGAAAATAATAGTGAGGCAAAAAAATGGAAGGCATTTTATATAAATACATCAATATTATATCTACCCCTTAAGTGCTGCGTGCAGCATTTTGCTCTTCTTCCCCTTCAGAAAGGATGCAAAATTGTATTACATGCAGGCACAGCAGCAAAGGTAGTGGTCATAGAAGGGCTTGTTCTGGAGATGGATTTCTTACTTCTTTGTGACTATTTCCATAATGCTTGTTAGTGCAGGATGAGTGCATAGCAATCATTAATTTATTCATATCACAGTAATGTGAGGAAGCATTGTGAATTCATGTGGAAAGACAAGGAAAGAGTAAGGATTAATGTATCCGATAGTCTTGATCCTACACATGTCAGCGTTTTGGGACAGAATTTCCTTATGCAGGAGGAATATCTCTACTCTTCCATTTTCAAAACTGTATGTTTTGTGTCTCTGTAAATTCAAGCTTTTTAAAGTATGAAGATGGGGAACTTAAATAGGAGGAGTCTACATGGTTTGACTGAAGAGGCCTAGTGTATGTATGAGTTTATAATCAGGACTCAGAGCTGCCTTTGTCTGGCTTACTGTAAGGCCACCTTTACTCATATGTGCGTCTCTCTCTGCTTTTCTGCAAGCAGAGATGTCCCCTGGTAGCTCTGTGTCCCAGCCTCTTTGTTCTGTGGTATCATGTAAGCCAGTCAGTGCAGCACCTGAATGCACATCTTTTTCTTATATGGCAGTGCTTAAAATGTGTGGCACAGTGTTCAGGGGGAATGGTGAATCAGACAAAATCTGTAGCAGACTGGCATGGCAACTTTTTACAAGTTGGTCTGATACCTGTTATCAGAAGGGCTCAGTTCTGTTCACAGGCTGGCATGGATGAAAGAAAGCTGTAAAGATGATTGTATAGTCTGAGCTCCCTGAAAGTCAGCAGCTGACTTTGGTGAGCATGACCTAAAAAGTTCAACTGTTGAACATAAATCCTAAAGTTTGGACTCTATTTGACAGCCACTTTCCTCTCAAGAGGTACTTGGCAGACTAAATTGCTCTCTGGGTCAGATGGCTCCATCAGTATTCCATCTGATGAAGTGAAACTACTCTGAGTGTTCTTGTACACACCTTTCATACTAGTACTGCCAGACAGTAATGTCACAGGCTTGTTTGTTTCAGAAAGGCTTGTTCTAATTGGGATGTAATAAAATGATGATGTAAACTTGATTTATTTATTTTTGAAACAGGATACTCCGAAATGTCCACATACCTAGGACTGCTCTTCCATTCACTGTTTTGCTGACTTCCACATCTCTAGGAAGGAAGTGTGTATGGCACAAGTTAGCAGGATTTTTGAAGCATGGCCATCTGAAGCACATAAAAGCATATGAAGTGTATGAAATCTTGTTCGAGTTATTAAGCAGAGTTGTGTTTTGTAGAGGATTTCTGTCCCAAGTTGTCATGATCCTGGGATCAGTTCTCTTTGGAGCATGGTTTTTCTGGAGAAAGGCAGATGATGTGAATATGAGAGTACCTTGCAGAGTGCTATTTCTGCCTGTTTCAGGTAGAGAGTTCATGTTATATTCACTTGACAGGTGGCTTAAATTGGAGCAATTCCTATTTCTAATGTTCTGGAAGAGCAGATGTGAGGTACAGTGAAGTCTTTGGGTCCTCAAGTTTACTCTTAACCATGCTGAAGTAACCTACATTTTCTTCATTCTTTTACTTATGTAATTGTAGGGTAAGAAAGAAAAAAGACAGTGCAGAAGTGTGAGACCATTATGAAGCCTTTAGAGACAGTAGAAATTTTACAGACCTCTTTCTTCCTGCAGAGGATGCCAGCCCCCATCAGACTACGGGAGTTGATCCGGACCATCCGGACAGCAAGAACCCAGGCAGAAGAGCGTGAGATGATCCAAAAGGAATGTGCTGCTATCCGGTCATCCTTCCGAGAGGAAGATAACACATACCGATGCAGAAACGTGGCAAAGCTGCTGTATATGCACATGCTGGGATATCCTGCACATTTTGGACAGGTAGGTTAAAATTTAGTGCCTTCTGTGCTCTGTGCATAAGCCTGTCTGTCTTCTGTTCTGGGCACATTGACTTGTTCAGTTCTGGATGCAGTTCTGCTGTCCTTTGGAATGTTTTGAGGTCTGTTTTCATGTAGGTACTGAACTAATGTTAGTTAGTTTTGACTTTGTTGGTGAGATTTGTTGTTTGGTGCCTACATATTTTGTTTTGAAACTTGGGGTTTGCTTTTGCCATACTGTCTTCTCCTCACCATCCATGTTTCTGTAGAGCAGTAGTGCTTAAACGACTGTCCAAGAGATAGGGATGTTTATAGATTGGATCAAAACAGCACTTTGGAGTTCTGTCTCTGAAAAACACCGCACACTTCAAGGGATATTCTATACCCTTTTCCTTATAAAGCAATGTATTTGAGACAGAAAAGAGCTGGTCTGTTCCTGACAACCAGAAGTTGGTGTTCCTTATCTCCATCTTAGTGAGGTGACATGGAGAATGCAGGTGTGAGTTTTCCATCTCTTGGTTTATTTTTGATGTGCTATTTTTGACAGAAATTTTAGGAAAGGGAGACAGGAAGATGGAAGCTCTTGATCTACAAGGTGTCCCTCATGTTAGCTTTGCTTAGTCTTTGGAGCATGGACAGTTTTGTTTAGAAGTCAGTAAGCGTCCTGTTAATAGTAATCTGACCTAGGTCTTCAATAAAGCTAGTCAGTCAAATTGTTGTATCCCTTTAAGGAACTTTATGTCCTATGTGTTTATCCATTTGTGGTTGGATATACCAATCCGAATATGTCTCACTGAAACAGTAAATTCAAACCAGTGAAATGAAATTGCAGGTAGAGTTAGGGTTAGTGAGTCTGAGCTCTGCTTTAGCATATGAAGTGCCTCGTCTTATGTATTATTGGATTCCTCTGTCAGGGTAATGAGTTTTTGAAAAAGAGTAAGTGAATTTGTGTGTTACACTGTTCTTAACACTTTTCATAGCCAGGCTTCCTGGTCCTAGAGAGAAACTTCCTGTCACAAAAATTAAGTCTAAGTATTTTGGAGCCTTAAGAACAATGAAAAGTGTTACAGGTAAGTGTCATCTAGAATTTCAGCATTTGGCCTATGTTAAGAACATTATTTAAATTTCATTCTTCTGTCTTGTTACTCAAGTATTTAATCCCATGTAAGGAAGATTAGGTCAGGTATATAATAATTTTCTGTTTCTGCTTTAGTTAGTAATGGTAAATTCACTGTCAGTGGAAGAAGGCTAAAGCAGATTGTTCAGTATCCGTTATTGCCAGGCTTGCTACATCTCGAAAAGAAGTATCTATTCTGACTATTTGGAGAGCAGGGTACTTCATTCACTGCCCTTGGTTGTCTTGTAATTTATCAGCTGCATTTTCAGAAGGGCATAGGGCCCAATGCTGAAAATGGGTTTTATGAGTGAGTTAGAGACCTTTGCATGTCCTTAACACTTACCACTGGAAGGAATCTTTCAAGGCGCTGCTGTTGTATAGGAGTATAGTTTGTGTGAGCTGGGGACCTGTTGAGGACACAGGCTGTTCCAGCAGTGGAGTCTTGGAGATAGATAGTCCTGCATTGTAGACAGTAAGCTCCTGAAAGTGTCAGGGTAGATATGCAGGAAAGATGTTTTGCTGAAAAACAGGAGAGCCACAAGTGGTGTTACAGTCTCTCTTAAAGCTGTAGGTAGACTGCAGCTGACAGTGTGGGTAAGCAGGAGTGACTGGTTGATCTACTTCTGTCCAAGCCTCGGCTCCTCAACTTTAACCTGGGATATCTTGTACACAAGTATGAGAATGAGCATCGTATTTAGCCAATGCATGCTGATATACCCGGGTGGCATGCTGTCTCCTGAGCATGTGCAAAGGCCACTTTTTCAAGTTTAGAAGTCATTGGACAGCCTGGACAAATAACTTTATAATTGTCGTTATTTCTATTTGAAAAGAAATTCCAGTTGGAAGAGTGGCTATGTCAGTAATAGTTGAGTCAGTTGTAATCTGGGTACATGCCAGTAGTATCTGTTACAGTAGTGATGTAGCAGATTTTAATTGTTCCTTTGAGTGAAATGGATATAACAGTATCAAGATTTTTTCCACTAATTACACCTAATAAGAGCTTCAGCTGATCATGTTTCTTAGTATTGCTGTGCATGAATCTAGTTTGTATGTATTTATATACAAGTAAAATAAAAACTCACCAGCCTTTCATGGGGTAAATTTCAATAATATCTTTTAAATTCAAAAGTACTAGAAATGCATCTTAGAGTATCCGTTGCATTCATCAGTTTCCTTGTGCTCTTCCTCAGTCATTCATCTTCTGCCTTCATTGGCTCTTACCCTGTAGCTTAGATGCAATTGCAAAAATGCAATTTTATGTTGCATTTTTGCAGAGGATTGTGTAAGTATCTTGTAAACCCAGGAAAGAAGGTTGTTTTAGGGGTGCATTATTCTCTTACAGGAAGCACTGGAAAGGTGAGAGCTTGATATCTAGTGTTCTGTACTTTGTCTCTGGTTGATCTTGGGTATTTGTGCAAATACAGTTATCTTTGTGGAGGACTGGTCTTATTGTTCAGAGGTGTTTATTTGAGGTTTTCAACCTTGCAGACTGAACTCAATTTCTTTCAAGCCTTTTCTTACCAATCTGTCACCCTTGCACTAGCTGGGCATTCACATATGACAACAACTTGAACAGCTGAGAGTGTGTTCTAATGCCATGTGGTCATGAGAACTTTCCAGGACTGGGACTAGACCATAGCACTTTCTTTCTCTAGCATTTCAACTTTAATTTTCTTACCAATATGCTGTGCAGCTTTACTCTCATGGTGTGTGTTCCTTGCATCTCACCTGTGTCTGTTGCCCTGTTCAAGCTTCTGTCTGAGGTCATGAGTCCCTTTTCCTGACACCCTGAGTCTTTGCCTGTGCATGCCCCCTTTGCTATGGATCTGTTGCCAGCTCTGTCTGACCCCTCCTCAAACCTACCGTATATACTTACTTGCTGCCCCAGCTAGTTTGTAAAGCAGACTTACAGGAATGGTTTGTGAGGGATAGATCTCTACTTTCCTGGCAGGAAAGTAGACATAGATTATAGTTGATTAGTTGTCTGTTACAGAAAAATATTTTCATGCCAGAATATCCCAGTGGTTGATGATCTTTGTTTATTTTTAATTTTAAAAGTATCAGATTTAAAAATGAGCTAGCAATTAAATTTTAAATTAGCAGACTGCAGGTGAAAACTATGTATGTTGTCTTGGTAATCTCTTCTGTGCTATTGATCATATTTGCCATTTCTACAGGGCAAAAGGGAAACTTGTAGTGGCTGGAATGCACATATGATTTTAGTACACAGAGATTCCAGATTCCAGAGATTACAGAGAAGTGCAGGAACATAACTATCTCTGACAACCTATGTTTTACCTAGCTAGCAAGTTAGTTACAGATCATAATAAACAAAACCTGGTTTTAGAGTCTTAGAATCCTAGAATGGTTTGAGTTGAAAGGTCATCTTGTTCCAACTGCCATGGGCAGGGACACCTGCTAGTCCAAGTTGCTCTATGTTCAAGTTGTCTTGAACACTTCCAGGGATGGGGCAGCCACAGCTTCTCTGGGCAACCTATGCCAGGGCTTCACCACGCTCACAGCCAAGAATTTCTTCCCAAAACCTAACCTAAACCTGCCCCTTTTCCATTTGAAGTAATTACCCCTTGTCCTGTCACTAAGTGTCCTTGCTTTTGGCAGCTTACAGAGCACTGATCCTTTCCCTAGTAGATAAATGGAACCTTTTAAGTCTAGTTAAAAAGTTTCATGTGTGTATCAAACATGACATATGATCTAGATTTCCAGATCTTTACTATTTTGTGTTTAGTGATGCATCTTTCATCTCTATCAATGTGTTATCATTTACTTTTATCATCTGACATTAACCCACATATCTGGTATATCTGAGGTCATGGAAGACCAGCAGTGTCTGGCCACTACAAGACACAGGAGCTGCTAATGGCCTTCCTGCTGTCTTTGTTGGTGCTTTGGGCAGGTCATTTAACCTTTCTTGGTTTTTCGTATCACCAAAATACCTTTAAAAGTGAATTCTGAGAGACTAAATTACTACACATCAAAATTCAAACTGTTTCTCCTCTAGCTAAGTAGTAGTTTCAAGCTAATTATGTCTCTTTTTTTCTTCTTTTTTTCCTTTTTTTTTTCCAGTTGGAGTGCCTCAAGCTTATTGCGTCTCAGAAATTCACAGACAAGCGCATTGGGTATTTAGGTGCCATGTTGCTGCTGGATGAGAGACAGGATGTTCATCTTCTTATGACCAATTGTATCAAGAAGTAAGGGTACCACCTCTCCATCAAGCTATGCTTTGAGGTTTCAGTATCAGAAAGACTACATCTGACAGCGATACTTAGAGTTACTTTAGTTTTCTTCCCTTGTGTTAGAAAACTGGTATCTTGAAGTTGTTATATGCTGTTGACCTATAAGGCTGTTGTAGTAGTGCTTTTTATTGAGCCATCCTCTCTATTGGGCCAACTTCTTTAGTGGGAAGACAATACAAAATTGCATTGGTTTGGAAGAGGCATATCTAGCAAGCAGCACGTTTCCTATGTGTGTTTGTTTGCTTCTGCTGACAAGCTCTTGATTAGTTGTCAAGGAACAAGGCTGTATATCTTGCTTTCTTTTTAAGATTGCCCTAATGGTCCTGATGAATGGTTTTCATTGGAAGCAAGGCAGCAGCTTGGGATGTGCTGTCATTTTGATGTAATTAGACAAGAGGGGATGGGAATTACTGGTTTTTTAATGCTTATTTTCTCTCAGCAAAGCAATGTTAAAGTGGGACTTTTCTACATCATAGTTTAGTGGGTGATGGTGAGTGTGTTTTCTTTTCAAGATGGATTGGAGCAGGTATGGAACAGCTGGGTTCTGGTTGACTAACCCAAAGATTGTGCGTGGTGTACCTGTTTTTATTATTATGTACTGTTGGCACATAAGCCTCTCACTTATTAGCAAGTAAAGTATTGTTTTTCAATTAGACTGTGGCCTCAAAGTGCTTTGAAAGAAACTTGACAAAACTGTGGGCCTGAGGATCTGCTAACTTTGGACCTAGTGTCCAGGAGACAAGATTTTTGTCTAAAGGTCTTTCATTGAAATGCCATACCTGTGAGGCACTTCTATTAGAGCCAGGCTGCAGGTTAACACCTCTTTTGATTGTTTATGCTACAGTGAATTTGGTAGGGGTGTAGTAAGTTTGAACTGGAAATGGGTCAGATGGAAGATGAACAAAAATGGACAGCTTCCCATCATCTCCCTGGGTTGTATATTGCTTTTTCCTTTGGCTTCTGTATCTGCTGTCGTCTTGTTTTTATCTAGACATTAAGGGATTTATTTATGACATTGTTTTTCACTATTTTATAGTGAGACCCAGATTTTTGAGAGAAAAAGGAAAGCAACCTCTTGAAGCATGTACTTGTGATACACACAGCTTTATACAGCTGCCGAAAAATTGTTAAAGGAAGGAAACACAAAACCAACCTGTTAAGTAGCATGTGCTACCTGTTCCTTCAGCTGCATGTTGCCATAACTGCTTGATATTACAGCCAGGATACTGTCTTTCTATTCTGCACCTCCTGCGTGTTTGGTTAGGAACCACTCCTCTCCTCAGCTCCTCCATCTTGCCTCCCAAACCAGGAGCTGGTTTTTTTAAACTTTCATCAGCATTGAATCCTGAGTGCTGTGGCAACCTTAGTACCAAACAGAGATGGAAAAGTGGTGTAGAAATCAATTTTAAAGGCTGTTGGGATTGCCATGTAGAAGCTATGTTGTCTTGTGCTTAGTGTGACATTGGTAGCTAGCCTCCTGAATAGCATCTCCTGTTAGGTAGTTTAGCTTCTTAGTAACCACTTTTCAGAACTTCCTTAGGCATATGAATAGGAAAAATTGCTAAACAGAATTCTTGTCTGGATTATTTTCAAGGTGTGGGAGTGGTGGGGTTTGTGGTTTTTGGTCAGGATAGAGGATATTTTTGCACAGATTTTTCTATACTGTTTGATTTGTAAATGCAGAAGCTAAAGCCTGTTCTAGAACAGCTTTAAACTGGCACACACCATAGTGTCACTGCAGGTCTGTACTTTGCCTGCAAGTTCCAAAACTAAAACCATTTCTAATGGAATTCTGTATAGTCTTCCCTTTTCTCAGCTCAATCCCTGGGTACCCTGACAGGTCAAGCTGATAGTTGAACTAAGTATTTTATATTTTAAATTGAGGATTCTAAGTAGAGTTAGTAGCAAACCCTGTGGTACTTACATTCTAAACTTCTATTGCTCCCAAGTCGTGCTCCCACACAGCTGTGAATCCAGAAAGTTCTTTTGGGCCATGTGTAGCTAGTTAGATGACTCTAGCTATAGATGTCCTGTTTTGTGTGTTCAGTTTCTCTGTGTGCATGCTGATTGACTTTTCTTTTTTTTTGTTCTGCTTTACAGTGACCTTAATCACAGCACGCAGTATGTGCAGGGGCTGGCACTTTGTACTCTTGGCTGCATGGGCTCCTCAGAAATGTGCAGAGACCTTGCAGGAGAGGTGGAAAAGCTCCTCAAAACTTCCAATTCCTATCTTAGGAAGAAGGTACTTCAGGAAACTTTTGAATACTTTGTTATGGATTAAAAGTCAAGATTGATTGAATACCTTGCTAGTATCTGGAATACTAGATGATTCAGATCACACTGGGTGAATATTTTCCCAGTGTACAAGACAGAGCTCGAAATTCCCTGTCTGTTGATAGCAGGAATGTGTGTAAGCCTCTAAAAGACAAGCCTTCAATTGGTGAGGCAGTTGCTTCTATTTTTGTACTCTTTCCCAAAAGGTTATTAGTGGTAATGTGAACACTTACCCCCTCATGGATATTAGCCTCAAAATTCTGGTTACCAGTGTTATTTATCTTCTCAGATAAGTCCAGAGAAACTCTGGTTATTAACAGTGCAGACTAATATATGAAGATTTGAACCTATTTGATGTCTTCTGTTGATGATGGTGATAGTAGTATGAGAGTATGAGAAGGGTTAAGGTCTTGAGATGGATGAATGCTTATAAATTGTCTTGTTTCTGCAGCAAATGTGCCATAGCATCAGTGAAGTGTGATCACCCCTGTTCTTTTAGATTTATTTATTGATAAGTCTTGTGAGAGATTGAAGCAGTAAGATTTAGGAAGAGATGCATTGTTACTTCTTTGTCTAGTGCTGGATCTAGAGAGAGATTGGAGGGAAGGCAATGCTAAGAGGTTTTGCTGTGTTCTGGAAAGGGGCACTTGATTTTCAGGCAGCTGCAAGGAATAGTGTCTCCTATTGCTTCTCCATCCTAGAAGAAATAGGCATATGTTTTTTCAAAAAACCCTGTAAGTGTAGTTCTTTTTGTCATAACACCCATCACCTGCATGAGGAAGTTGTTTTGTGGGGAAGGAGAGAAAGTAAATAAGCCATAATTTGACATTAAGTTTAATTATTTGCTTCCAATGCATTATCTCCTTCCCAGCAACAGGAAGACAGGCTGAAGTAGCCTTATTAAAGGCAGAGTTGCTTTGCAGATAATAGCACTTCCTATGTGAAGAATGTAAAAATGAACCATTTCTATGGGGAATATTAGTTTGTAGTTCAGTGCTCCCCCTTTATGGCACTCTCTTCTGGATTGCTGTTTAGTAGCACTTGTAATAGAGAGATGGAAAAATGTGCCATAAACTTTGCACGCCTTTGTTTTCATGAAGATTGTTACAGGTCCCACTGTGCTTGGTATTCTCAAAACAGGTATTGTTGTCATTGCAGTGTGTACTAATGGAAGTGTTTTTCCTATCCAGGCAGCACTGTGTGCTGTTCATGTCATCAGAAAGGTGCCTGAACTTATGGAGATGTTCCTGCCAGCCACCAAAAACCTGCTGAACGAGAAGAACCATGGTAATAGCCGAGACTCTACTTAGCAAGGCTAGGCCATTCTCTAGAGAATACTGCACTTGCTACCTAAGCCTTTTGTTTGGAGGCAACTTCAGAGGTGTATTAGTATGGTTTGTTTCTTTCCATTTCTATACAGTGAAAGTAAATGTCACTTAGAAGGAAGGAATGTGTATGACTCTGCTAGTCAACAGGACTTTAACGTCGCATAGGTGACAAAAGGAGCTCTTTCACTGTGTTTTGGCACACTTCAGAGTGGGTGAAATGGGAAAGTTTGATTTTTATCCTGTACACTGCCTAAAGCGACTGTAAGGTAACGACTTTTTAGATTTGGAGGTATTTTTTTTGTGTAGTCTTTCTTTAGGTGGAGTTCTGAGGCCTCCTGAGGAAGGTGACATAAGGTCAGCTAGGCTATCCAAATCAGAAGAAAAAATCAGGACGTGTGAGAAACTTGGCACCCACAAATGCAATTAACACAATCTGTCCTTCTGGATAGATTGTATAGAATAATAGAATGGTTGGATTTAGAAGAGACCTTAGAGGTCAGTAGCCCAACTATGACCATTACTATATGTTTAGTATGCGAATTTCTGCAGACCAAATCCAGTTTATCTCCTGCTTTGGCCTTTAATTGCAGCTTTAAGACATGAGCGCATCGCTGTCTGCTTTCCCTTGGACACAGCTGCAAGCACAAATACTTGTAGTGGTATATACGATATGTTGAATTCAAGAATATTTTTTTCATGATTTCTTGTAGTTTTCGTGTGATCTTTATCAATTGTCTGGAGCCAGTGGAATGATGTTAAATAGAGATACATTTTTCTTTCCCCCCTGCCTCACCTTTAGGTGTTCTTCACACATCAGTTGTCCTCCTCACAGAGATGTGTGAGAGAAGCCCAGATATGCTTGCACACTTTAGAAAGGTAAGTATTAACTGGTAATATTGCAAAGTTAATATTCATGGCTTTCTAGTAAAATCCTTACAATTGTGTGGGTGAAGAATTTAATGATACTGTCTGTTTGCTAAATTTTTTTAAAGATTACTTTTTTTAAAAATCATTAAATGTGGGAATTTCGTGTGTATCTAGGCCTAATCCCCTTAAGTGGTTAAGTTACAAAAGTTACATCAGTCTTAAGATTGTGCAGTATAAAACTCATCCTAGAGTTAGATTTAAAGTTGTCTTTGATGGTCCCTTAGGTTTTTCCCCACTCCTTGTATCTAATTGCATAGTGACATTGGAATCACAAATGAGGTAAACATAGAGACAAAGATGAAAAACTGAAGCTTGTACCAACACCTGAATGCCTTAACCACAGCTCACAGTTATATACACTCAGTTCAAAAACACCCATATAAATTCTAGTTGTATAGCTACCTCATGGCTGGTGCATGCCGTGCTACACAATTTTCCATTTTAACTTAAGGTTTTGAGAGTCAATGTCACTCTTCCTCCTCTGGTCAGGAATGTTTGCTTCCCATCACCCTCCTGACTTCCTTATGGTGTTTGCTATAATTTGCTGAAAGTATTATTGCTGTGTGAAACACTACCGATAGAAGGGCATCTGAAAATTGCCCTGATTGTCATTTTAAATTCTTGGTCAAAGAAGGAGAAATTGAACAAAGCTGGTAGAACAGAGCAGACCATTTGCTCCTCTGTAAAGTCTTGAAAGTGTTTGTTTATTTGCATGCCCAGTTTATTTTCTTCCTTGACTTGTCTATATCATTAGGGATTTAAACCTGTACATCCTTTGGTGCATCTTAGCATTTTGGCATGCATCTTCCCTTGCCTTTAAATGTCAGAGCAGGAAAAAGAGTCAGATGAGGTTTGTTTTGCAGGTACCATCCCTGCTACTAATTGCTCAGTTAATGTGATAGTTGTGGGGAGTCCATAAAATTTAGTTACTAGGTGCATTCTTTCTAGCTATTTCTTGTAGTTGTTGTGCTGTGAATGGTATAACATTGACCTGTCCCTAATGCTTGCTTTGTCTGTTTTGTCCCTTTTGTCTGTTTGGAATCCTGCTGAGTTAGAATGAAAAGGTAAGAGTTAATTTTTTTAGATGATGCATGTTTGTCTTGAATCTGTAGATGTTTGTCCCTTGTGAAGCAGTGCCTCTGAATGACACAGTTGTGATTGATGCCATATGCTTAGATCATCTGTACTTGTCTAATGCTCTTTGTGTGCTGGTTTTGTTACTAAACCTCTACATCCATGGCAGCCCTGAATCTCAGTTGTGGCCTTCTGTGAACATCAGCATGCTTTCCTCAAGCTTTCCCTCATTTGAGGAGTACTTTATGGATTTTTTTTTTTTTGTGCCTGTGCAACCTGTAGCTTTCTTCTTACCACAAACTGGGCTTGGTGTATTGTGTGAATCATGGGGAAACTTTGGGTGATTCCCAAAAGGGAGCAGGACAGACAGTTATTTAACTGCCTGTAAGAACCTGTGAAGGCTTTCTGTGCTGCATTGAGCTACCCAGTCCAACTGCAATACTGGTAGTCTTCATGAGTGTAATTTGTACTCCAGAAGATGGCAGGGGCAGGATGGCCCTCAACGAATCTCCATGGCTGTAATGTTTCCCTTTGTTCTGTCCTCAGTCCTGATAGTTCTTGCATGTTGGAAGGCAAAGCAAATGTGAATAAGGGTTCCAGGAATGCTCCACTTGTCTGTTACTCTGTCTGGAGGGAAAATGTTGCAGCACCCTTTGTTTTCCTCTTTAAGGCAGATATAGGAAATTCAGGGTTCATTTTGTTTTTGTGTTTTATGAAATGCATGTTTTCAGAGGAGTATGTAGTTCCTGAAGAGCAAAGGTAGGAACAAAAGGAGACAATAGGGAAACTAGGCTGGTTTTCTTCTTGCATTTTACCACAAATGTAAATTTACTACTTTAAAGATATGATATGGTGCTCTGCTCCCAGCTTAACCATTTATAGTTGTGTCTTAGCCACAACACCCCTTCCAAGCTGTAGGTATTCATACAGCATGAGCTCTAGGTGTGCAGGTTGAACTTTGTGGAAGAATCCAGAGACTGACTTGTTTTCAAATACTGGATTTGTACTTGGACCTGTGCTTCAAAACTGGGTTTGGGGAAACAACCCTAATAGGACAACTAATAGTACAACTAATAATACCCTAATAGGACAATTCTCTTCTTCACAGCTTGTTCCCCAATTAGTTCGTATTCTGAAGAACCTTATCATGTCTGGATATTCACCAGAGCATGATGTGTCTGGGATCAGTGACCCCTTTTTGCAGGTAAGAACCGATGCAAACAGTGACTGATAGCTTTAATTCTAGGACTGTGTTTTGAGCCTTAGGTATGATGAGGTGGTTACCTCCACACCTATGTTGATTTTAAGACTTCTTTTGTACAAATGCTGTTCATCTGCCCTAGTGAAAGACACCTGTCTTAGTTTAACCAGCAGTTGTAGTGCTTTATCATGTTTTGTGATGAAAGAGAGAAGCAGCACCTACTGGTTTTGGAAGGCTGTACCTGGTAGTGAGGGGACTCTGAACAGTTCTGGCTAGTGGGAAGAAAATAAGCGCAGCAGAAGCCTGTTTTTGTTAATAAAGTTCTTACTTGGGATGAGCATTTTGCTTAATGTGGAAATCAGCAGCTTGATTTGCTTTTTTTGCCACTAGGACCCCATGTCAAACACTGCCATCCAGGCTTTTCTTTGCTTTCTTTTATCAAATAGGTACGAATCCTGCGGTTACTAAGAATTTTAGGGAGAAATGATGATGATTCTAGTGAAGCAATGAATGATATACTTGCACAGGTAAGGTCTGCAAGGTTGATGATTGGTTTAAACCTTCTCTTAGTTTCTTAATAATTTGGGTTCAGCAGCACTGGTGAGCTGCTTGCCATGCTGAGTGAAATTTTGTTGAAAGAGATGCATGTTCACAAGTGTGATGCTGTTTTGTAGGGGTTGGTTACTTTCACTGCCTGTTGTGCAGAGCAGCACAAAGGGGATCTGCTTTGAATTCGTTGGAGTTACTTTGTTTCCTTTCTCCAGGTTGCCACTAATACAGAAACAAGTAAAAATGTGGGAAATGCCATTCTCTATGAAACTGTGCTGACTATTATGGATATAAAATCTGAGAGTGGCCTGAGAGTAAGTTGCCTTTGCTATGGCCTTTGTTTTTTTCTAGGATTGTATTAGACTAATTTGTGTGGAGGACATGAAGCAAGGTTGTTTCACCAGAACACAGCTCTGCAGCTGACTCTAGATAAGACTGTAGCCTTTTCAGAAAGGGTGCTCATTTGGCAGGGGCAGGTTGCTTGAGTGTTTTAAAATAACAAAAATTAAAAGGCAAAATTTCCTGCAGAGTGCGTGTCCTGAGTGCAAGTGAGAACCTGCAATGCATCTCCTAGCACTTCCTCTGCTTAGGCAGCTTCTAGAGTTCTTTTTGGCTAAGAACTGCAATGCTAGTTTTGACATGTTGCCTTTGAAGTCATCATGAAATGAAGATGACCAGCAGCCCTTTTAGATCATTGATCTTTCCTAACTCTTTTTGCAGGTCTTAGCCATTAACATCCTAGGCCGTTTCTTATTAAACAACGACAAAAATATTAGGTAAGTTGTACAAAGTGCGTTATGACAATAGCCAGTTTAAAATGTGTGAGAAGCAATTGCACAAAGATGATGCTGAAGTAAAGCTTTCCAGAAGACCATATTGGGATCACTGCTCTTGGGGTTAGTGTGGCTGTTGAGCTTGCTTCTTTCCTGATGCATTCTTTTCTCTATGCAAATCTTAACTGTGGCCCTGCCCTTCTTAGTTGATAAGTTGGAATATATGATCTGTTTATCAACATGTGATTTAATCTAGTCCATGTTTTTTTCCTGTCTTGTCCCAAGTGGTCTGTGGTGCTATTCAAATCAGAGTTGGCACTGGCGATCTGACAGATTAGGCAAAGACTGATTTTTCTGATTGCGTGCTGGTGGCAACAAAGGAGTTTAGTTCTGCTCTAGTCACTATTACTCAGGATGTGGAGTTGCTGAAACTGCTAGAATTGAATACCATCTCTGAGTAGTCAGATAGCAAATCATGATATGGGCTGCAGACTCCAGCCCTGGGAATTGTGACTGATGCTAGTTTGAATGAAGGATCTGCAGAGGTGCTTAGGACAGGTGCTTGTCTGGGCAGCAGTGTTGTTAGGCATGTTACAATTTGCTGTGGTAACTTGCCTGTGAAGATAGGCCAGGCAATCCCCTGTAGCATTTCCATTCATTCCTGAGTACAAGAGAATCCTATTCTGTTGCGAAGTAAGACTAGGTTTGGGGCAAGGGGACAGTGTCTGTGCGTAGAAATTAAATGGCTACTGTCAGCTACTGATGACCGTATGTCCTTATCACAGATACGTAGCTTTGACATCGTTGTTGAAAACTGTGCAGACAGACCATAATGCAGTGCAGCGTCACCGAAGCACCATTGTGGACTGCCTGAAGGATCTGGATGTCTCCATTAAAAGGTAATCAGATTACCAGTGAAATAGACTCTTGAGCTTGACAGTCTGTGGAAAGTGAGCAGAGCATAAGGGAAAATGACAATAATCCTGGAGAACTGTAAGGGAGACTGCTATGAAGGTGTAATATCATTCATAATTCGAACAAGATAATGAAGATGTGCACCCACCTTCTTTGGAAAGCTGCTGTTATATTTCATGCAGAAAAAATAAATTCTATTTGCCTGAATTTTTCCAAAATGCAGTATCAGTGGAGATTTGTGTGCTCTCAGTGAGATGGAAAGCCTCTGTGCCTTATGATCATGATCAAACCTACTTCGATGTGCTCCACATTGTTTTCCTTTCCCAGATGAACAGGCAGTGCCATGTCGTCTTGAAAGAGTGTTAAGTCGTCCAAATAATGCCTTCTTTAATATATTAGGGAGTGGTAGAATTCAGACTTAACTTGATTGCTCAAACAATTTGCTTACAAACCACATCCTTTTATCATTCTTGGTGTTCATTTGTCATTTAAATAGTCATGTGTTGCTGCTTCTCTGGGCATTGTGTAAGGTTGCAACCTTACTTGTCACTACAGAAATACTTTTTGTCTTGTACCCAGTTTTAATTTCTTCCAGTTTCTTCTCATTACTTCAGTTATGTTCGTTTTACTCATGGTAGCAACTTTCTCCTGGTTCTGTCACTCACGGAATGAAATTCTTTAACTGTTTGGTCTCACTTTTGCCCAGCCTATGTGGAAGGCTGCTCTTCTAAACTGAGTCTTTGAGCCTGTTGATTCCTTGTTCTTTCTTTCAGAGCTCTCCTCCTCCTCATTATTCTTTCTGTAACTGGGTTACAAAGAAAGGTGTGAGCTCAGCGCATTATACAGCATGCAGTGATGGAGATGACAGCATTTTTCGTGTTGCATTTCATAGACTCTCTCTGCTACAGGCCAGAATTTCATTAAGTGCTCATCACATGAATATACCTTCAGAATTTTTTTCCATCTACTCAAACTGATTAGATCCTTGTTCTGATAGTCATTCTTCAAACTTATGCCCATCTTTGAATCCGCTCTAGATATTTTTAATAGCACTGCTCAGACTAATGTATGTAAAATAGGAAAAAAATTGGATTTGTCTTGCTTCTGAAATTTACTTTTAACTGCTATGTAATGGGTATCTTGTAATCCCTTTTTACAGTTTCAATCTATCCCAAACCACAAATTTGTATCTTAAATGCTGAACAAGTCAGGCTGCCATTGCTGTTTGGTGTCAGAGCCAGCATGGGGCTTAGCTGTGGAACAGCAAAGCCTTATCTAGGTTTTGGGTAGAAGGCAACGAAAACATTTTATTGGTGCCTGCTAGGAAAACGCAGGTATGCTACAAGTAACTGAGCTTCATGTCTGAGTGCTGTTGGAGGATGAAGCCTTTGAGTGATCCATCAGCAGAGCACGATGTTGCCATGCTGACACTCGTGCTGCTGACAATGCACTGTCTTCATTGAAGCATTATATTGACTGGATATGTGTCAGAGTCCCCAGGCAGCAAACTTCAAGAACTTGAGGGAAAGACATGGTACCTGGTTTTGGTTATCTGAAGCATGGCCTCTGCTCATCATCTTGTAACTGGTGCAGTTCATCTTTGGTCCATTTAGTGTAATTCAGAATGGCTTTTCCATTTAATTCAAGTCTTTTTGTCTGCTTGATTTGATCAAACTACATGATTAAGAGCTTCGTGACAGAAATGAAACATGTAATATGACTGAAGGTAAGCAATATGTGCTTAGATAGAAGCTTGGTATGAAGACTACAGTGTACTCCTGCACAGCTGCAGTATTGATATATCTGCTATAAAGTGTCTGAAATTTTAAACATAAACATGGAAAACTTGTAACCCAGTAGGGTCAGGTGTAAGGAGTTGGGAAGTAGTTGGAGAGATGGAAACAGTTTTAGTAATAGTATAGATCATCAACTAAATACAGATTTAAATGTTAAAAGGTAGCAATTTAGTTTGGTATTTCTACCCTAATTCTGAATACCTCTATTTTTTCAGTCCCTGGGTACTAGCTGAGTAAAAAGCAAAGTAACACATTTACAATTCACCATTCTGTAAAAATCCTATTATGATAATAACTGGGAAAACGCTGACGAGCAGTGCTCTGTAGATGTTCTCAGATTCTCAAGAACAAATGTGTGTGCGCAATACTATTTTAAAAACCAGTCAGGGTTATTTAGTGAGCCTGTTTTTATGCATTTTAATGCAGCTGTTGCAAAGTTGTGCAGAAATAAATCTGCACATAAATCACATTTGAAGTGAGTAGTTTTCATCCAAAAAAATGGCAGAAGAATGAGACAGGCAGAGACCTGTGCTTAGAATCAACTACAGAAGCTTCAAGTAGAAGGACCAGGGAGTAGCCTCTGAGCTCTCAATGGGCACAAAAAGGATTAGCAAGGAGCTAGTACTGTGACTAGTTGTGGTGTCAGCATGTCTATGGTGAGGAGGAATAAACAACACCATGGTAACTTTGGGTTCTAGAAATCTTATGTGGTTTATCCAACAAGATACAGTAAAGCCTCTCAGTTAGTATTTTAAATCTCTACTGTGTTTGAATCTCTAATATATGGAATTGGAAACAGGTCTGTTCTGGATCCCTTAAGCTGGAGAAAGCGTGTTGTGGCATGCTTTAGTTGTTACTGTTGTGTGTCAGAAATGACCAGCATTCGATTATACTTGGACAGTCAAACTTTAAGCCTAATGGACTCTGGTTGCTGAAAGATATTGCTAACCTTAAGCTATCTTTAACAAATGGGTAGGTGTTTCTAGAACACCCCATAGCCCCACTCCCCCTTAATTTTTTTGGAGGGTGGATGTTTATTGTCTGCCCATGAACAAGAAAATACTGGCACATTCAATGTGGAGGACTGTTCTCACAGGATTAGTAAGTATTGGTCTCTTCTTAATTAAAAGGTAACTGCATTTTTGTAGGTTGATTTGGGGTTTTTTTTTGCTTCCTTCACTAGGTGAAGTTACTTGATTGGTTTTCTGTCTCTTGCCCTAGGCGTGCAATGGAACTGAGTTTCGCTCTTGTTAATGGGAACAATGTGCGTGGAATGATGAAGGAGTTACTGTATTTCCTAGATTCCTGTGAACCAGAGTTCAAGGCAGACTGTGCATCTGGAATATTTCTTGCAGCTGAAAAGTACGGAATTGTTTTATTTGCTAATAAATTTTGGTACATCTTCGGGATTGTGAACACCTTGTGTGTTGTTTCTCTCCCTGCTTGCTCTCAAGAGAGAATGTGTTGATTAATTTCTTCTCTGTTCACTGATTTATGTGTGGTTTGTCAGTTGTAGCCTTTCCTCCATATTTGTGTCCTTTCTCATGAAGCAGTGGGCCAGGAAGTAACTGAAAGGAGAGGTTCTGATGATGGGTTTCTTGCTAGTGTTGAAGACTGGCACTTATTGCTCTAACTTGTTTTCTTAATTTTGTCAGATATGCTCCTTCCAAGCGCTGGCACATTGACACAATTATGAGAGTCTTAACAACGGTAAGTGAAATTGCCTCTCTTGTGTGTGACTACATAAAATTTTCTTAATTCTGGAGAAAGGTACTCACCATCAAGTTGGAGATGGTTCTAAAGACTGTCAGATAACAAATGCTAAAATACATAGAGGAAGTGTACTTATGATAGTCACATTTACTGAGTTTACATATTTCTGACTGGCTGTCTTGGATCACTGAGTGATTTTTTAGAAGAACTGTACTATTTCAGAAACACACGAGTAACAGTGTTTCTACTGCAGTAATTACATTAATTTCTAAGGACAACTCTTGTACTGTCTGATTCCAATATACAGTCCTTTCAGAGGAGACAGAATGCAGCCTTAAGTGACTTGCTAAGAGAAAGGGGGTGAAGGCATTTCTTGGAATTACTCCAAGTTGAGTTTATCAAAACTTGTTAATGAAACTGTGTAAATAGCCTTCTAGTTCACCTTCTTAGGGTTTAATTGTCACTCTTTATGTACTTGAATTTATCTATAAACATCATAACTGAGGTGGAACTGGAGTAGTGCTTTGGCAATCAAGGGAAGAGGTCTTGATAACTTGAGTAGGCCGTGTGTCTGTCAGGCAAAAAGGAGTGGGAAGAGATTTATCAGTATGAGTATTCAAATTTTAGAAGTTCATCAAGAAGTAAGTCTGGCTGGGGTGCTATTTTATCACCCTGAAACAGAGAGAAGTAGATTCATCTGAAGTGAGAATTAATTTCCATTGGAAGGTTGGCTCTGAGAATTGCTCTCAGATGACTTTCTTCAGTAAAGTAATTGCCTTTTCTTGTCTACTAGATAAACCACTCACAAAGCTGTATTCATTTCTGCACTCTGTCCTCTTGCAGTTTCAGGGTATCTATAGCGTGGATTTCTCTGAGTATAGTTTCTTTTGTTGGTAAATGTGCTGTCCTGTACTTCTGCCCTGCCCCCCTACCCCCCATCTCCTCGAGGTTCCTTAAAGTGAACCATAAAGTGCTCATGGATGAGAAGGTTGATTTTTATTTCCATGCACATCGGGTGGTTTTGTGAAGGGTATCGCAGCTGCTGAGTGTTACTTAAGAAGGTCCATAGTAAAACCTAACAATTGTTCTTGCAGGCAGGAAGTTATGTTCGTGATGATGCTGTTCCCAATCTGATCCAGTTAATAACTAATAGTGTGGAGATGCATGCCTACACTGTGCAGAGACTCTACAAAGCCATCCTTGGAGATTACTCCCAGGTAAAACCAAATGTGGCTGGCTTCAGTTTCTTTGTTGTACTGCAATAATTATGCATATTTACTAAGCACCACAGGGAAAACCAACATCACATTGTCTCGCTCCAAGGGAGAGACTGCTGAGCAGGCATGTCTTCCATAAGTTTATGTTCTTTTTAGTTTCTCCAGTTCTCTTAAGGAATTTTTGATTGAATCAGATATTTTTCTTTCTTCTGCTGTGGAAGGCTAAGCTTGCTCCTGGAAATGGGGATTGTTTAATTTATCATACAGGCAGTCATTTTATCTCTGAGCCTTCTCTGGTTTTTCTTCCAACAGCAACCCCTGGTACAAGTTGCCTCCTGGTGCATAGGAGAGTATGGAGATCTTTTGGTGTCCGGTCAGTGTGAAGAGGAGGAACCAATACAGGTATAGCTTGGGAAAGAACTGCAACTGTACACCTGGCTGAGGCTGGACCCACATGATGCTGGCTAGGTGAAAGGAGTGCTTTCAGCAGTTCCCTAGCGCTGATGTCCATGATGGTAATTGACCCTGGACATGAATCTCCTTCCCCTGCTGCAGGCATGAACAGTGTAAACTCTGGCTGTGTGGAGTGCTGCTACAACTGACAGAGTGGTGTGGTTTTAGTGCTGACTTGGAAGAAATCTGCTAGGATCTTAGTAGTGTATTTCAGTGATAAACTTGCTCATCAATGTGTGAAACAGGAACTGTATTTTAAAACTCATAGCATAAGATCTCCACCTGGATGCATGTCTCCCACACTCTGAACATAATACTGCAGGCTCAGAGTTGCAGAGGAGATGTGATGTGGCCATTAGGCAGGAGACAGGTTTTTACAGTATGGTCTGAAGGGCTTGCTGTAAGCTCTTCTCTGTCTTAGCCTAACCTCGCTGTACCTTTCCAGGTAACAGAGGATGAAGTTCTTGATATTTTAGAAAGCATCCTGATATCTAATATGTCTGCATCTGTGACACGAGGCTATGCTCTTACTGCCATCATGAAGCTTTCCACAAGGTTCACCTGCACTGTCAAGTGAGTTCCCGTTGGTGGTATACTGCACAGGGCTTTGTTGCAAATATACTGACATCGGTTTTCCTCAGTAGAAGTATTCCTTGAACATGTTCTGGTTCCATGGTTTACAAGAGTTGTCCTGTTACTTGTTGTCTTTTACAGTCCTCCTTTGCTCACAGGGTGGAAGATGTGGGTACTGTTTTCTCTAGGGATGCCCTCTGCTGTGTGGGGACTTAATCCATGTTGCTGTTTCTTGAAAACTCCTTATGGGAAAGAGAAGTCCTTACTTTCAATGGACTGTTCTTTCTGGTTCCTTTTTTGGGTGATGGAGAGAAAAATAGCCTTGTTTCCTATTGGAGGCTTTTTAGTGTGGGTAGTTGAGCTTTTTTATGCTATGCCCTAAGGTGGTATATTAATCACCTGCTGATGCTGTTGTGAAGGGACAGCTCATATATGGATGTTACATGGATACTGCTGTTTTACACGAGTTACAGAGGACTCCTGTTGAACAGAGACTAGGTAGCTTCTTCAGGATGACACATGCTAATCCCTTGCTTATTGCTGCTAATTCCTTGGTGTGTTTGTTTTCCTTTGCCCCCAAAAGTCGCATTAAGAAGGTAGTTTCCATCTATGGCAGCAGCATTGATGTGGAGTTACAGCAGAGAGCTGTGGAATACAATGCACTTTTCAAGAAATACGATCACATGAGGTAAGTGCTGGCAGAGATTTGGTGTTTGAAAAGGATCATTATCTGCTCTGATCTTCTGTGGATGACACTGTGCTGTGAGAACTTTGGTGATTTTTGGTAGGGTTACAGAGGAGCTAGAATCCCTCCCCTTCTACAGGGTTAGCAAGTGTTTTAAGGACTTAATGTATCCTGTGATACTGTTCTGTGATCAGAGACTCTCTCTGCCAAAGCATTTGTCCTGCTTTGAGCCTGAGCTTGTCAGGTACTGGGGGGAAGCAGGAGACAGGAGGGCTTGTTTGTCTTTTAGCTATCAACTAGTGTATTTACACTGGCATAGAATGCCAGGGATTGCTTCTGAGCACCTCAAACTGTCATGCAGTCTTACAGTTCCCTGCATTGGAGCTCAAGGGAAAAGGCAGGTTGTCCCGTATATATCAGCTCTTGAATGTCTAAGTATTTGGATTGGGATCCAGGAAGATGGCACAGTGTAACTATGTCAGCTTCTTTCAGGCCAGCACTGCTTGAGAGAATGCCAGTAATGGAGAAAGTCACCACAAATGGCCCTGCTGAGATTGTACAGACCAACGGAGAGACAGAGACAGCAGTACTGGAAACCAAACCTCCACCGTCTGGATTGCAGCCTGCTAACCAGGTAACAGAAACTGACCCAGGATAAATTTCCACTGCCTGTCAGACCACATTCCAGTCAGTGCCAACAGTAAGCTGAGACCATCTCCCTCGCCCTCTCTGCTTCTTTGCTGTTTCTGGCTGGTGATGATTGTATCATTGCTCTGCTCTGATGGCTCTAGTGTGCAGAACAGGTGTATGGGGACAGGATGTATGCTCAGGAGCAGGGTGGGATTATCTCAGTTGGTTATGGTGCTAATAATGCCAAGGTCATGCGTTTGATCCCCTTATGGGCCATTCACTTTAGAGTTGGACTCAATGATTCTTGGTGGTCCCTTCCAATTCAGAATATTTTGTGATTCCCCAACCTGTCTTAATGTGCATGAACTCAGTCCTTCCCTATCTCTTTGGTCCCTCAATCATGGAAACTAGATTTCTTGTGGGGCATGGGATCACAGTGAAACTAAGAACCCCTCTAACTGGCCATCAGCTCTGGTGGTCTTCAGTTTGAGAACAAATAGAGTGCACTGCATTTGCAAGGGAAAGTAGCAGAAAGTTGAATATATGTAAGTATTACATCCACTCTCTCATTAGGCAAATGATTTATTGGACTTGTTGGGGGGAAGTGATATAACACCTGTAATTCCCACTGCACCTACAAGCAAGCCAGCCTCTGCTGGTGGGGAGCTGCTTGACCTCCTGGGAGACCTCAACCTAACAGGTGAGTAGGCTGCATTTCTTAGAAGTCTACATTCTCATCCCTGGGATGGGATGAGGGTGGGCTACTTCTTCATTATCTTTTAAGTCCTAGTTTTCACACTTAGTCTTACCAAGATCCATATTAGTGTACAGGTCGGAGTCAGGGAATGAAGTCAAAGGTTGATTCTGCATGATTAGCTAGTGAGATATGAGTACTTTTACACCTGAGTCTGGGAATGCAGGGAGCCTTTCCAGAGAGGACAGTGAGATGTGAGGAATTAATTCCATTTGAATGCTTGCTAGTGCAAGAGGAGCCAGTTCTTGAAAGCAGAGAAGGGGATGATGACAACACAGGTGATTTATAGGACTTCATGTAAAGAAATACAATATGCAGCAGTCAGTTTTTGGCGAAGGAGTAATTACTCTTCATTTCCTGACAGCAAGTATTAATCCTTCAACATTTCTTGTAGGTTCTCCAGTATCTGCCCCTGCACCCCAGATAGCACAGCCTCCGTTCCTGCTCGATGGACTTACATCTCAGCCTCTCTTCAATGATATTGCTGCAGGTTAGGGACATGTAAATACTTTGCTGAAAGTGCCCCAACACCCAACTAGAAGAGGAAACAAGGAATAGTAAAAAAAAGGGAGGCAATTTGAAAGTGTGGCATAGATACTGGAGCACAAGGGGGTGCGTTTAATTTTTAGAAGAGTCTGGGGTGAAATAAATGCATACTATGATGTTGAAAATGATCTCCAGATTCTGTAGCTCTGCTGCTTTTTTGTTTCCTACAGGAATTCCCTCTATTACTGCATACAACAAGAATGGGCTGAAGATTGATTTCACCTTTGAGAGGTCAAACACCAACCCTAGTGTCACCATAATCACGATACAGGCCTCCAACAGCACAGAGCTGGATATGACAGATTTTGTTTTCCAAGCTGCAGTACCAAAGGTAGAACCACTTAGGGCAACTATAGCGAGAAGCTGAGGGCCAGTTACAAACACTTCCTGATTAGTGCTTTCATGTAGATAAAAACTTGCAAGGTAAACAAGGCTGAGAACTGTTCCAAGTTTCTCTTAGTGACCAGTTAAGTCATCTCTTGCCAGTCTGAAAATATATTTTGTAAATGCAATAGGACACAGATTTCAACCAAATTGGACCATTTCTGCTTGGACAAAATCAAGCTTTGAAATCTTCACTTTCTAGAAAAATGGTTAAATCTCAGGCAAAAAACCCATTTGGGTTTTTTAAACCAGTATTTTAGAGACACTAATCACGCCCTTTATTCTTAATTTTCTATGAAGTATGCTGTGTTCTTCAGAGCTATGAATACATGAAAGAAAAAATCTTTTGAAGCTATTAGTTGCTTATAAAAATGTATTGAGTTACAATATGGTGATTAATGGCCGGTCTCATTTAAAGAAGTTAATTGTTTTCCCTTGCACTCAGCTGCAGCACAAAATGTGGGAGACAGCTATTGCCTAGTTTATAGCAGAGCAGACTACTGAAGCAGCATGTGACTGGAATGCTCTCCAAATTTGGGAAAGTATATTCACTTCTAGGAACTAGGATTCCCCTGACTTGGATTTAGGTGGGTTTTACACCTACCGCAGCAAGGAACCAGGGAAAGAACAGGCCTCCTGAAGTTACAGGTGTGCTGACTGTTCCTCTGAGTCCAACACATGGAAGAAAGCATACCTGCTGATCTTGGTACACTGCAGTAAGCCCTCACCTCCTATTACTTGTGTTACCTGCATCCTACTTGCATAGAAAGCAGGTGAGCCAGTGAATGTGTTGTTTCTAGGAAACAACAAGAGAGAGAATTCAAGAACTGACTATGAAAGGCCAGAGACCGAACTTTTAATTTTCCTTGCTTTCTTTCAGTGCAAACAAGTCACTTTTTTCTTGATTATGTATCAAATTGTTTTCTTTTTGCACTGTTTTCAGACATTCCAGCTGCAGCTTCTGTCTCCCAGCAGCAGTGTCATCCCTGCATTTAACTCTGGGACCATCACACAGGTCATTAAAGTTCTGAATCCACAGAAGGTGAGTGATTCCAAGAAGCACTGTTGAAGATACTGTCTTGCAATCGTTCATTTAGTGGCAGTCAGGGACGCATCTGTGATGAGAGGTAGGGCATGATGGTAGTGAATGATACGTTTTTCATGGCAGTCACTTTGGTTAGAGTTAGGAAAAAGTTTTGAAAAACACAAGAGGTTCTGGACACAGGTTTGGCCTTCTATTTGGTTCTACTTCTAAAACAGTTTAACACCTTTGCTACCTTGAATTCATTCATGTCTTGCATTGCAGTGGTTGTTAAGTTTTCAAATGGCCTTTCGAGAGGAGCTCAACCTAATGTTTCTATGGGCTGTAAAAGTGATGTTTGGAAGGCAAGCATCTTGACACATAAAGATATTCAATATTTGTTCTTGCTATATGCAGTGGTGTTACTTGACATACTTTTTACACAAAAAAGTAGCTTGATCCATATTCTTAAAATTGTCAATTGGTCTCATTTGTTTTTAATGTGATGAGTGTATTTTTAGTTGATGGAAAGAATCTTTAGGTGTGATGTAATTGTAATTCCATTTGTTTTGCAGCCTTCAGAGACAGGCTTCAAGACTGGGATACAACAGACTTGAGGGTAGGGAGGGATGTGGCCCACATGTCCTCCTTAAGAGGGTTTGCAAGTGCTCAGATGGCATCAGAAGGAAAACTGAGATCACATTTCTTCTTATGATCTTAAATGACTCTAGGAACTCAAAACATCTGAAGTTCTTCATTGGTTAACACTTATGTACTGCTCTAGATGTAAAGTGTTGCTGCTAGATTGATGTGCAAGTGAGAAAAAAAAAATCACAAATTTCAGCCCAAGTTTCACTGAACGGCAGCCTCCTAGTGCATAGTTTTTGTGGTTTCCATGCATCTCCCTTTATTTCCATGTAGTCTGCTCACCTCTACCTATATTAAGCCACAAGACTAATTATTCTCTGTCTTATATACATCTGATACCAGTTTCTCTGTGGTGCCATAGAGCACTTTCAAAGATCACCCTGAAAGTTATTTTCTGAACTTTGGAGGATATAGATATTTTCCTGTAATGTGCCAAAACGGGACCCACAAGATGAAACACACCTAGGGTAGGGGCATGCTTTCTTGTAGGAATGCCACAACTCTTACGAATGCATCAGAGTATGGAGGTGCAAAATACAGCCATCATGCTGGACTGAAATTAATTGCTAGTTTTCCAAAATGCCAAATAAAATAAATTTTTGCCAGTGATGATGTTGACCTATTAGTAATACAGCATAACTTCTTTATCCTGAGCTGGTTGAAGCAGTCATTATCGTCCTTTCTTCCCTCCACTATCCCTTTTATGTATTTGCCTGTAGGTATGGAGAAAAGAGACAGAAATGGTCAACTTTTGGCTTTTCATTTTTGGATTTTTTGAGAGAGAAGAGAATAGGGAACCTGACCTGGAGCATGCAGTACTCCAGCTGTTTTTAAGGGCCACCTAGTACCTAGGTGACAGTGTAAAACAACTTCTGAGCTATTCCATCATTTATGTACCACAGAAGGGAATGTTCTTGGAGATTGTTTCCAGTCTTTCATAGGCTATTACCTTCACAGTGCTGCTGAGCTGTGCAGTACTTCAAGTTTCCAGACTGCTGCATTGAATAGACAGCCCATCTCTCCCTGCAAGCCCAAGTGTAGTGCAGCAGAGTACAGATCTGCTGCCTGCTTTCTTCTGTTGTTAATTGGAATTTGAAGGCAGTTTGTTTTGTATTTAAGGTCTTCAGTGCTTGCAAAAGCAGGGCCAATGCAGAGACAGACGTGGGTAGAAGCTGAGCTGTAACTTTTCTAAGAGCTTGTACCTGATCTGAGAACTACAATGACCAGTCGATATCCAACCAGATTGAGCATTTATCTGCAGTGTCATAGCTCACCTTGCACATATTCCCAGCAAGCTCTTGGGGTCAGGAAAGGTCTGTGTTGAGTATTCATGGGGTGGGGGTGGGGACCTGGATGAGGTGAGAGTCTCTGACCTTTAATGAAGACCTGAATTTGTTTTGTGTGTGTCTCCCCCTTTTCTCTTGTAGCAACAACTACGTATGCGGATCAAGTTGACATATAATCACAAGGGCTCAGCAATGCAGGATCTAGCAGAAGTCAACAACTTCCCCCCTCAGTCTTGGCAATGAGGCTCTGGCACTATTCTTATTCTCATCCCACCCAATCAAAAGAACTCTGGGAAGAAGGCTGTGATCCTTGGCAATCCCCTAAACTGCACCATGGGCATGGGGAACAAATGAGACCTGCTGACGAGGAGGAATTTTCCTGAAGTGATTGCTGACTTTGAAGCATATCTGTTAAGACTAATCTCTCCTCTGCTGATGAGGCTGGTGGCTTGTGGAGGCTACTGTGCACTCCCTCACACATGCATTCACAGCCAGAAGCAACATTCCCTTCTCCCCTTCCCCACCCCCCTTTCCCCTCAAAAAGGAACACAGCCTGGTTGGAAGAGAAGTCTGGAATTTCTAGCAGGGAAACTTTCTTCTCTCTGCAGCAAGTGAGCAGTTGCTCCTTCTTTCTGCTGTCTTTTTTCCCTGGGGTGGGTAAGGCGTGTTGTCATTCATTTCTAGCTGGATTCCTTCAGGCATTTTCATCTGGGACTCAGATGGGGTCTTGGGGAATGTCAGGCTGCCCTGCCTCTTTCTTCTTGTATCCCCTAGGTCTTAAGGGGCTGGAGGCTTCTTATGACCTACTCAGTGCATTACTGTATACACCCACTTCTTAGTTATGTGCTGCATACCAAGAGCAAGTGAGGCCTTTGGAGTTCATCTGCAAACCTGGGACACAGTGCAGAAGAGGTGCTGGTAAGAGCTGATAAAATTGCTTTGGTGCTGTACTTGGAAATGAAGCCCTTACACCTGAATTTTCTTTCCTTCCATCAGTAGCTACAGCCATGCAGATTCAGAGTATTCTGTAGCTTCCCTGGAAAGTGAAGTGAGTTGTGAGAGATGTAGCGATAAAAGGAGCAGCTGGTTTTCTATCACATACGGTTTAAGTCTTTCAACTTGTTAGTTGTGGTTATGGGTAGAAAAGCCACATTCAAATTTGTAGATCAGTTTTTGGGCAAGGGCTTTGCTCCTGCTGGGAGACTTATCAGAGACTATACTGCAAAGTTGCTCTTCCTGGTTATTCCAGAACTTCTCCCCAATTTTATTTCCAGAGCCTGTTGTAGACCCCCCTGGATTCCATTTGAGTTACTTCTGACTGGGATATTTGTGTTGTATCTGTAATATTGGCACTGAAATAAAGACCATGCAGTTTAAAGAGACCTTTTCCCATTTTTTTTACTTAGTTGATCCTTGCTCCCCTTTCAGAATAATGTGCCAGTTCAGGTTCAGACTGAAAGTAACTAAACTGTGTTTTGAACAGAAGCCAGTTGTTTGAGTATTTGGATCCAAAGATGCAAGGTCCAGTACCCCTCTGAGCTCACAGAAAGCTGTGTTCATTCAGGGATGTCCCTATGGGAACTCCTGGGAGGTGGTGCAGTTCTGGGCAGTCTCTTGGAGGTGATGTGTAAGACAGACAAAACCACAATGTGACAAACTTCAAATGGTCAGTGTTCTTCAGGATATATCTTAGATCTCCATTTGTGAGTGTACTGGTAAGCTGAAGGTTGGGCACTTCTGCTTCAGTTCTGTTCTAGGGCTTTCCAGATCATTGAGTGCTCTGAGGGCAAGCTTAGACATAGCTTCTTGTGTTCACAGAAGTGCTAACACTGGGCTCCAGAACTTGCCAAAAATATTACAAGAATACTTAGGGAAAACTGAAGACCTATTCTGCCAGTGAATTGGGAGCAGGAGGCCACTAAGGGTTGTTCAGTCTAGTCTGGTCTTAACTGCATTGAGCAGTATAATGTAGGACTGATTGTCACTGATTTAAGTGGTGGTCCATGTGTAGTGGAGTAAATTTATCTTCTCTTGAAGGGCATTTTTGCTACCTTACCGACTGAACTGGTCTGGGCCCTTGGATTAGCAAAGAGCTTTTTTTCTCCTGGAACTGGCATCAGCGTAGGGTTATAAAATCTAGAACAATGTATGATTTCCTTAAAATTAACTTTGGGTTGTGGTAGGGTCATGCCTTGGCTATCAGGGGGTGAGATATATCCCGTGCTTAGCTAGAAGCATCATGAAACAGGCAGTTTTGCAGGAAATGGCTGAATCATGGTCCATTTCTGGTGTTGAGCATTTGGCTTAATTGTTTTCACTGCAGTTGTGGCTATTCATTGCCCCACTTGCTCAAATTCAGTGTTCAAGACTGAGCATGTTAAATCCATACCCCAGTGAGCTCTGAGGGCGTCCCAGATAAAAAGCTAATGGGAAGTCTTTGCCTGGTTCCCGAACTCCTCATAAGCTCTCCCATTCTCTTCACAGAGTTGTACATGGTCACTCGTACTGAAAGCCAGCATGCCTCACTCTCCCTTTGGTTTTGCTGGGAAAGAGCACTGATACAGGAAATTAGATGGGAAGGAAGAAGAAAATGGTCTCTCGCCTGGCCAGTTTGTTGCAGCAGAGTTGGGAACAGTATATGTTGTCCCTCTTGTCATGCTTGTTTTCTGTCCTCTAGAGCAGCTGGGGTTTGCTGTCGGTCTCTGGTAAGCTTGCAGGGTGAATTCTTTCTGTGTTCTTGGCTCCTTCAGCCGCCCTTGCACCATGTCTGTGGGGAAATGGGCATTTCATCATGTATTTGAGGCGATGCGTGTACCTGAAATATGGTTTGCAGGAAGCCATCCCTTGGCTATGAAGTACTCTTTTGTAGCAGCCAAACATTCCAGTTGTCCTTGGAGCTCTCCCCTCCTCACTAAGGGATGGATGCTGACACTACACAAGAAGGAAGGCCAGGCTTCACACCTTCCATTATCTGCAATACCAGATAATACTGCTTGCTCCTGAGGCACTCCAAGCATATGCTGAGTCCTTTTCCCACCACCTGAATGCAACAATTCTTATGGGTCTGGTGAACGTTTTCCTTGCTGCAGTGTAAGGTTGATACAAAGGCAGCAAGATATGGACTTCATAGCTAATCCTATTAGTATGTGCATGGGAGGCTTCGGAACTGGGAGATACTGGATGTCTGTTTTTTCAAGTGAATGTATTTTGAGTCAAAAAACGACAGAAACAATAGCGGCCATAATGGGCCTGAAGGGGGTGAAGACATGGGAAGGTCCTAAAAGTTGACTTTGTCCAGGTCTTGATGGTACAAAATATGGCCTTGAACAACTTACTGAAGCAATAGCAGTGAGGGGACTGTCTTCACAGTACCTTGGATCTATAACTCAGAAGATACTGAAGCAGCTGGGAAAGGTACCAGTGCCTTCCCTGAGGCTGGTACTAGCTGTGAGCCTCAGCAGCAATGACGCTGGTGCACTTTTATGTGTTCATTTTCTACTTGGAGGCTGTGAGGAAAGGAGCTGCTGGACTGCTTCCATTTTAACTTCCACTCTATTCCTGTATGTTCCTTTTTCTTTTGTGATGTTGTAATTTAAATTTTACAGAGAGCCCCATCCCACCTCTTCAACAGTATAGAGAAAAAAAAAAGGCAAACAAGAAACTACTAAAATACAAACTCCCAACAAACTAAACCAAATTTAAAGTGAAAACATGCCATACATACCTGGTGGCACTCGAAATTCTGGAGATCTATTTTTGAGATGTGAAAAATTTAAGTAAATGCTGAGTCCTAGGTGAGTGAGGAGCTTAACAGATGTAAACATTTACATGGGATGTATTAGACTTCTGCTGTGTGTATTGTCTTTTGGTTGAAACAAATTATGAAGTGACTAATAAAATGAGTCAATATTCAATGATTTAAAACTGTGCCTTGTTACTTTCTGCAAGTACAGTGGGATAGAATGTTTTCATTCTTAATGTTTGGCCATGGCAAGGTCAGATGATGCAAAATAATAAGGCCATATTTTGAAAAAACTTCACAGGGAATTTTGGAGACCAAGATGAGTGGACAGTTGCAAAACACTTGAGCAGTTCCTGTGGAATACCATCCTGAGAGAGGGAGAGTTATGAGCATCAATGCTTGTCCAGGTGCTACAAAGGTGTGGTGGGATCTGAACACAAGGAATCTGTTTGGAGCCTGCTCTGGGAGCTCGTTAAAAGATCCCTTTCATACTCCATGAGCTCTTGGGCAAGGATCGCTGTTATGTCTCTGTCCCCACATGTGCCTGCTTTGTGTTTTCTAGTCAGTCACATTTAACTGGATGACTTTTCATGTCTTTTCTAACATGTAATTTCACAGTGGGGAAGATGGGAGGCTTTTTTTCATGTGCTTCATCCTGTTATGGCAGAAGCAGTGGCTGCCCTGAAACATACTGAAATTTTTGCAAACTGTGTCGTGATGATGTCGTTGGTAGATGATGGCGTCATTAGTAGTTAATTACATAATTAGTAGCAGCCACTATTTAAGACTGGCAGAGCTTACGTGATGGACCTGCAGGGCAACAGGAGAATGGTGATGTTCGGCTGTTGTGAAGCATAGCTCCAGCTGCGGGGCGCTGATGGTTACAGACCCTGGAGCTACGTGAAGGGCGAGCGGTGAGAGGTGCGTTTGCGGCGTTCACGTGAGCTTTGCCTTTCCCCGCTCGGCTGGCGAGCGGCTCTCACCCAGCACCTCTCGCACGTGGAAGGACACGGAGTTCAGGGTGCCCGGCCTGGAGCGACTCCGGCGGCGGCGGCGGAGGCCGCAGGCCCCGGGGTGGGGCCTGGGCCGGACGGCCCGAGTGCTTCCGGGGCGGGGCCGCGGAGGCCCGGGGTGTCGGGCCGGCCGGCGATGGGGGAGGCCGGGCCGGGGCCGGGGCCGGGTGCTGGGCCGGGGCCCAGGGATGTGCAGGAGCCCGAGGAGGACGAGGCGGCGGCGCCGGGCGGCGCACGAGGGAGCCGAGCCGGACCCCGCGGCGGCATACGGGTGCTGAAGGTGAGGAGGTGACTGTGGCCTCCGCCGTTCCCGGCGGCTCGGTGGGGTGGGCGGGAGTCGGCTGCAGGACGCCGGGGGCGCTGCCCGCCACGACCTTGGTCTTTCCCATCCCGGGGGGCGCTGGCTGTGCGGAGCGGGCCGGAGCGGGGCCGGGTTGGAGTGCGGCCGCGGCCGGAGGCCGTGCTGACGCTCGGGTCTGGGCTGCCTTGCAGAGGAACGCGAAGCGCACCGGGAGCAGGAGCTGCCAGAGCAGGAGTCGGGTTAGTTCCCGTGAGAGGACCTGGCTGAAAGGAGACATCGGACGAGGCTGCGTGTATGTTTATGGAAGAGACTCAGCAGCTGCGGCTCCTTCAGACTTGCGCCTGGTCCTCTGCACAGTGGACACCCAAGCCTCGGAGATCTGTGACGGAGAAGGGAGGAAAAACCTCTTTTTGCAGCTTCATGGAGACCTGGTCAGGTGAGGGCCGAGAAGGGATAAACACGACTGAGAAATGTTTTGTATAGTTTTGCGAGGCTGTGTTCACTGTGTGCCTACGCCTGTTGGCAGTGCAGGTAGGGAACAGGCAGAGGTAATAGCAGGCAGTCAGGTACAGCCTTGAGTCGTGCACCTCATAAAAATTAGATTGTGGTGAAATAGAGGTTACACTCCTCGTAGTTATGTGTTTTAACAGGGAGATTTTTGTTTCTGTTTCTGTTGCTCCAGCCAGAAATACGCCCTCATTTTCTGGGTAGAGGCGCCTGTTCATATATTTTTTTGTTATGTTCTCTGTTATGGGGATTTTAGCATCTGGACAACCTGGTCTATTTAAGAGGCTGTAAGCAGTTATTTTGAGTCAGCAAAATAAGTAAGGTGCTTTTGCAGTTATGTCATGTTAGTAACTATTTTGCTAAGAAGAGTTGCCAGCTAAATAATTAAAGGCAGACAGAAAGTGTAGCAAGGGTTATACAAAGAAAGCTTAAGCATCAGATTCTATGTTTTATGCCTGAAGTCAATTTAAGCTGAGAATAGATGGCTCAGGGTTTAATGTACATGAACTTTATGCTGTGAGTGTGTTATGGGCTCCTCTAGATTCAGGAGCTTCCATTTGGATTGTTAGGATTTAGACTTTGCACTGATTCTTCTGGACGTAAGATTCAGTTATAAAATTGCGACTCCTGTTCTCAAGGGCAGATAATTGCTGTGGTGTCCTTACTTAAAGGCTAAGCAGTAGATACAATGCATTTTGAACAGAGTTAGTAGCTGGATTTTTGATAGTGAAATGAAAGTTATGGGTCGCATGTGCCAAATTTTAAAACTGTTGTGTGTGTTTGTTCGGTAATGGGGTGGGAAGGCTAGTGGTGGGAGATGCAGAGAGAACAGAACGCGTTTAGGACTGACTGTTGGAAAAGGTTATTTAGAACCATTTGCCTTGCCCTGGTCAGGGTTATAGGAATTAGGGATGGATTAATTAGAAATGCTATATGAGAAGAGATGGACACTTGAACGTAGCCACTGAGGCAGCTGAAAACCTGTTTGTTGCTTGAAAAATTTGTAACTAAGTTGACATGTTTTGGACCCTAATAGTGAGCAGATTTTCCAGCATTATAAGGAAGAGCAGACCCGTTAGTGCAGATAATGAAGAAGCTTAGGTAAAGCTTGTAGATTTGTTCAGAGAGATATATTTTGACTTTATTTAGCTTTTGAAGTGGCTTTTGTGTTTGAATTCTTTTCAGTCTCTCTTTTCTCATGCTAGCTGGCTGTGCTTGTCTCTGATTTGTGGCAGATTTTGCACTGGATTAGCAAACTGGGTCTGCTGCCAGTCTTTTGGAAGCAAGTACTGAGCTGTAAATTGTTACTTCCCACTCTTTTTGCCTCTTGGTGTGTCTAGGACTTGGTCAAGATTTGTCATAAATTTTGTGAAGAGTTCTTGGTTATGATGTGTCTGTTCATTTTAAGTCTCAGAGTGTGTTTGCTACAGAAGAGATCCTTGAGTTACTTTCCACTGGAGCTGTTCTTGGTGAGTAAACGGGAGTTACCCATATTGCCTCAGTAATACCTGTGTTAGTAACAGGAAGCAGGCCTGAATGGTATCTACGTGCATGTCTATGGGAAGATGACAGACTGCTCAAGATTACGCTTGTGTCCTGTTCAGATAATTCCTTCCTCCAACAAACTTTACCAATTACTTTATTAACGTGTTCACCATACAAATGACTTCGTTAAATATCTGTTCACATCTTACCATAGGTACATGTGTCTCCCAGACAGCTTCTGAATTCTTCACCCTTTTAATATCAGCAGGTGATTTTCTTTCCAAAGCATGGCAGATGCTGATTTGGCACCTGACTTGGAAGACTGAAAGCTGTGTGGAAGAATAGCAAAAGCTCTTTTGTGTATTCAATCAAAATATTCAGCAATGTCCTTGTGACCGTTCCGTTTCCTTTTCAATTCTGTGAATTCAAGTCAATTTCTGTAAGAACTTTTTCTTCTCCCAATGCACCTCAAGGATATTTAGCTTTCTCCTAGCCAGAATATTTATGCTTGTATTCTTTCATATCCAGAAATTGTATCTTCCTGCAAAGGGAAGGGTTAAACAGGAATTACATGAATACCTTCTTAGGTCTGGATACCGCTCACAACAACAATTTAAACTGTAAAAATTTGAATACTTGACCCTTACTTACAGTTGCAACAAGAATGAAGCTGAAACTTTTGCTCCTTGTTGGCTTTTTTGTCTCCTTATGCCTTTGCACCTGTGCTCCGGAGAGCTGCTGTGAGCAGAAGTATTTGGTCCCTGATGTGTGATACTGCTGAGGATATTATGGGCTGTCTGTGCCAGCTCACAGCTGCTGTGACAGCCACGTGTTCTCACATGTGCCAGTGTTCAGAGCTCATTGAGTTGGGTACAGGATGAGTTTGTGCAGTTCCAATGTGATCTCATGCCAGTTTGGGTTTCACACCACATTGCTTTTTCTTGAAAGGAAGGTGTATTTTTCTACTGTACTTTAACTGTTACTTCTGGAATCTGTTGGACTTGACCAAGTTACAGTAAAGAAATTCCATACAGAAACTGCAGTTCCATGTACAGGTTTTAGTTTTCCTTTTGCTGGCCTGTCCAGGGTTTTGTTAGTAAGTGACATGGCTCTTGATGAGACTTTGGACCAGTAATCTATTCCTCCAGATCTCCAGAATGCTTCCAAGAGCACTCAGGGGACTGCTCCCTTTCTCAGTGTGAGCATGGTCCATAGGCTGGTTTGCTCATGGCTTTATTTACAGACCCTGTGAGTGTTGTTATTCACATACCTGGCTCTGCCCTGGTGTTCTTCAGTCACAGGTCCAGCACACAGTGAAGTGCCAGAAGGCTGTCAGACACCCTTTCCACTGTGTCTTCATAGCTGAAATACCAAACCCTGAACTCTGCTTCCTCTGCAGAGTAGCCAGTCATTGTCTCCTGTGACTTTTTTGGATCTTTCTGTAAACTCAGAACTCTCTTGCCAGGTAGTGAGGTTTGAACAACTTGTGATATTTTACAGACAGCTTCCAGAATTCAGAAGACTTTTTGGGAAGGCTTTTGTCCTGCAGCCGCTGACCAGCAAACCTAGCAGGTGCAATAAAATGGGCTACTCATGTGATTGATTTTCAGAAAGGAACAGTGCTATGGCACTAGAGGTACATTTGCAGAGGATTGGGCTTGAATAGATATTGTCACCAATATTTCTTTTGTACATGGCTTTCATAGAAAAGAAACAAAACCAATGACGTTGTGTTTGATGTCTTCAAAGAGCAAATCAGTTTGATTTATGTGGACAAGAAAGAAGATTAAGGGTTTTTCAAATTAGCATTTTGAAACCCTGCAGCATTAATTCTTGCTGAAGTGTAAGATGAGAAGAATAAAAAAGAAAAAAAGCAGATCTCATCTCCAGAAGGGTAAGTATGGTGCGATAGGGTATCCAGCTTTTTTAGGAGGGTAAGCCACAGCACTGTATCTCAGAGAGCATTGGGCAACCTGTACAACTGTGACTTACGTGCTTTTCATACAACTCTACTTCATTACTGTTCTTCCTGAATTCTGATGTGCAGATATGTAGTTCAGTGTGTACTCAAAAAAGTCGCAGTCCATTCAGCAACCAAATAGTAAAGTTTGAGTGTTTGTTTGGTTTTTTTCTTGGGAAGTCTAGATGCAGACTACTTGATACGTTCTTTTTGTGAGTGACACTGAAGCATTTAACATTCCTGAGCCATGGGTCACTTGCTGGAAAGGCTGTTTCCTGGCAAGCATAAGGCTTTAATAGCAGAAGAACAGGAGTCTAGGGATAGCCAAGGGAAACTTGGGCAACATAGTTGGAGATCCAGTCAAATTTCTCATATTCTAGGATTCTATGCTGAAGGGTATACAGTATGTCGGGTGTGCTGTATTAAAGTCAGCATTGTTCAGTACAATCTATTATTTATTCATTCCAATTTCTAATAGCTTGCCTGTTATAGGAGACAGATACACAGGTTTGTCATTTCCAAGATTACCTCATAAAGCTTTTCTGAAAGTTTAGTGTTGTGTTCACTGGTATTTGTTTCTACGGCAAAAAATGTTAAGTGATAAGATAAACCTCAGCTACGTATTTGTAGATGTGCTTGGCTCTGAGCTTGTAAATCTTGACAGATAGTCCTAAAAAAGGCTGAGATCCTTCATTTGAACTTAGGAAATCTCTGCAAAGAAGAATTGATGGCATTTCATTCTTTTGAACCAATTTCTTGTCCCGTGTCCATCGTACAAAATAGACAAAGAAGCAGCATTTAATAAGTCAGCTTTTTATGCTTACTGTGCAGGAATTCCATTTTAGTTTATTAGTGAATAGGAGCTCTAAGAGACAATTTCTGAAGAGAGAGGAAAGAGGTTATTTGATATATAGCCTTCTGGCTAGTAAGTAGATTCATTTCTGTGTAAAACAGAAGCAGGGAGCAGGCTTGCTCTTAGCAAGCTCAAGGCTTAGCAAGCATTGAGCAGTAAGAACTGGTTTTCTGGGTCAGCTGCATATCAACTACATTGCCTTTCCAGGCTATAAACTTTGTTGTTTTGTACCAGAACTTTGAGAGTAATCCTGCTTCTGATCTAGAGGTCCTGTATATGAAGTGAGAGTTGCAATGTATCTGCTTGAAATACCTGAGATCATTTTACTTCTTGAGATGTGTCTAAAGGAAGTCTGGATGACTAGGTACTTGTAAATGGTACATGTTTCATGAAATCAGTCCTGCCTTAATTATTTGATAACATTTGTAAAGCTGTCAGTAATAGTGGAAATACTCTGATATAATCATTAAAAACAATCAGAAATGTTTTTGTTCTTGCGAAGAGGTGAGAAAAGCGGAATGGTTTGGTACATACAGCAATGAAATGTTTTCCATTAAGACACACAGTATAAATGATGTATGCAAGTCAACGAAGTTTAGTGGAAAACAGGTCCTACCTAGCAAACTCGATGCTTCAAAATTTCAAGCTTGGTTGCCAAAGGCATTAGTCATTCATTGCAGTGAGATGCTGTACAGGGCTCTGAGCAATCTGTTCAAGGTGAAGATGTCCCTGTCCGTGGTGGAATGCTTGGTGTATATGACCTTTCACGGCCCTTCCAACCCAAAATGCCTGAGGTTCTGTGTTCTGATGTCATAGGGAGAAAAGCAATGTAGAAACCAGTAAAGCTCATTGGCTAATATCTTACAAACTGGAAACCGTTATTCAGTGTAAGCATCTTGTTTTGGGTGAGGAGCTGGTTAGCATATATTTGAAGGAAGAAATGTAAACTTGCATTGTTCAGTTTGCTCTGTCAATAACCTGTGGCTAAAAGGTAAGAACTCAGGAGGGCACGGATGGAGGGAGTGATGGGTACTTAGAAGCCAGTGCAGGAGGTTGCTCTAGATGGTTTAGCATGCAGTATTCCCTGGAAAATACTGTTTTTCAGTATCACTAGGTATATTTATGTAAAATACAAGTGTACTAAATACTGCAAAGGAGAGGAAGGAGGCTATAAGTTGCCAAAAAATGCAGTTCAGGAGGACTTGTGCATTGGAGGGATATGAGTCGAGAGCAGGTTTGATCCAAGAAAATAAAAGTATTTGAATAGAACCAATATGTATGTGTGGTTTTGTGTAGTCAGTGCATGGATACAGGGAGCAATCGTGTTAGTGCTTACAGAATAGGGATAAACTAAAAAAAATGTGGTGGTAAAAATCCTTTTGAATCTAAGTAGACCCGCCCTATTGCAAGAATAATTTTAAAAGCACCTTGTGCTTTATCTTGAAGAGGAAGTTTGAAATGTTTAGTGACATGGTTTATAAACTCCTTTTTAAAGAACAAGGTGACAGTTGAGATTCAGTGACTGTAATCTGAAGCGAGGCACTTTTAGGTTAAAAATGGGGATTTTTAATGGTGGATAATGAGTGGACCATTGGAACAATATATTTTAACTCCTACCTAACATTTTCAATGCCTACTCTTTTACACTAATTTTTTTTCCCCTAAAGTAAAACTTGTAATCTAGCAAGAAACTCTGTTGTTTTTATTGAAGAAAATCACAGTTCAAGATCTCTGAAAAAAGTGAGAAGAGAGGATCAGAAAATGTATTTTCCATTCTGAATATACTAAATCTGGTGTTTAACAAGATCTTTCTCTTACTGCTGTTTATTCAAGCTAGCCACTGAATCCTTGCTGTGTTCTGCCATAGTTCTAAAAGAGTCCTTTTAAATGTACTGATTGAGTTAACTTGCCAAAGCATAAGAATCTAGCCACTGATGTGAGCTGAAGAGAGTAGGATTTTTTTTAAGTAACTCTTATGATGATTCTTCAGATGCTTTGCTCCAAGCTGCATTTGGAAGGAAAATTTAAGAGATTTTTTATATTTTTGAGGCATTATACCTAGGGTTTTTAAATTACTTAGCATCTTCTTTTTTGTGCAGTATTTCTGGTGCTCCTTAAATTATGGAATGGAAGTACTCACCATGAATTGTGTGGCTTATGCCAATTGCTATTCCTCTGTGTTTCTCCTCTGCAATGTAGTTCACAAGTGCCGTGGTTCTTAAGTGCTGCTTGTCAAGCAGGGAGCAGAGACCCAAGGGTCTGTGCTTGCCAGACCTTTTCAGAGGAGCAGAACAGATGGTGTGTCGGTATTCTTCACACTTTAGCTGTACTGAGACTTGTTTAATCTTTGCATTCTCAAACTTCTTTCTTGTATGTTTTGACAGGAGGCTGGAGCCCACAGAAAAACCCCTTCAGATTGTGTATGACTACTTGGCTGGGTTGGGTTTTGATGATCCTCTCAGAATGCAGGAAGAGGCAGCAAACTCTGATCTCAGCTGTATGATTCGCTTTTACAGTGGTAAGAAATTGTGTGTGCACACTGTCACTGTTCCCATAGCTGTAACTATGAGCTGGAACTCAGCTAAAGCCTGAGTCATCAGCCTGTTGGGTTTATAGAGGGCTACATCAAGCACCTGCAGTACTAGTAAGCATTTCTTAAAATGAAACATTTTCAAGATTAATAGAAAAAAAAATAATATTTCTGTAGTTTTCTTGATCCTGTCTATGACTTGGAAAAAGACAGGTCCACAGGAAGGCACAAGATTGCTCTGTTGTCTTTAGCTTCAAATATTGCTACTGATGACTTGGAGCTCCCACTGGGATCAGAAAGACATGGCAGTTCCACTTAGATGTGCATGAAGATTGTATTTATAAAAAGTGTGTGGATATGGACAAGGGATGTCCTGGTCAAACACCTCCACAGCCTTTAAATAGTGAAAAGTGAAGGTGCCAGATGGTTAACAATAATGCAGGCTGCCCTCAGAAACCTAGGGCACTGGATTGCAGAAGCAAGTCTCTCGTGCACCTGCTTGCTGCAGAGAATGGGACACTGTAAAGTCCTTGACTTGAGTGAGCACTGCTGAGCACCAACCAAAACAGCAGTGTGTTATCAACATTGTTCTCACACTGAAGCCAAAACACAGCCCTGTACCATCTGCCAGGAAGAAAATTAATTCTGTCCCAGGTAGGACCAGGACAGTCATCTTCAGGGAAAGAAGTTCCTTTGTAGCTGATTTTCCAGGCCTTCCTTGAAAGTCCAGTAGAAGCCACTTACTTAATGGTTTCTGTGACTTTAGCTGACTCAACAAGAGTTTAAAATTGCTTTTCTGTTGCATTTGAATGAAGGATATTTGGCAAGCATGTGGGTCTGCTAAGGTCTGTAACTACCTGTAGATTAAAAACACACTACATGGCAACCATTCTAACATTGTTCTGGGAGGCACAAACAGTGCTGCTCAGCCGTTCCTGTGCTGACTTAGGATGTTGCTTGCCCTCTGCATGAGACTTTTCTTTTAAGTGCAATTTGTCTTCTTGTTCTTTACAAGAACTGGTTTTGCATGTTAAATCTGTATTATTTGTAGTCACAGATGAGAATGAAGAGCCTATGGACAGTAAATGCTAGTGTCCCCTTTTTTTTTCAGAAAAGCCATGTCAAGTGGAGCAGTTGGATCGCATCTTGCTCTCTGGAATCTATAACGTACGCAAAGGAAAGACCCAGCTGCACAAGTGGGCAGAGCGTTCAGTCACTCTCTGTGGTACGTGCCTCATTGTGTCCTCAGTGAAGGACAGCCATGCAGGGAAGATGCACATCTTGCCTCTCATTGGAGGGAAGGTAAGGCTTTTTTTTTTGTTAGCTCCCTGTAGCCTGGGAAGGAAGAAGAAATGGTAGTGTTGAGAATCACCAGCAAGAGATTAGTAGACTTTTTGTAACAGATTACTGCATTAATGTGCCCAACCCCTTTCTACTTGCTTTGCTTAGGTAGTAGTCTGGAGGCTAATAAAACGAAGAGACACGAGTTCAGCTTTCACAGCAGTAGCCAATGTTGTGAATGGGCACTCTGGAAATTACTACTTCTTTTATAGATTTCAGCAAAAATATATTAAGCAGGATTTACTTCTGTGTTTTTCTTCAGTGACTTTGCAGCTGTATTTTCAGCAAAATGCAATGTTACTGGTGTTCAGTAATACCTCACCCTAGACTTCAGGTCAATTGCAATTGCTGGTGCTTAGGCAGACTGTTGTCAATTCTCCCATTGCAGGTGGAAGAGCTGAAACGTCGGCAGTTCACTCTTGCTTTCACATCCGCTGGAGCACAACCTCAGACGTACCACATTTCCTTTGAAACGCTGGCAGAGTGCCAGCGGTGGCACCGGCAAGCATCCACGGTGAGGCCATGGAGACACTGTGGTTTGGATGGTGGGTCCAGGGTACACCACAGGAAGGGTTTCTGATGCAGACTTGGTCTGCAGTCAGAGATGAAGCTAGGATGCTGGAGAAAGTACCCAGGACACTTTCCAGCTTTTTTTATTTCCTTCATGCTCTGGACTACAGAGATTTTTCTGTTAGCCTTCTCTTTTTTTCTACCTGTACAACAATGTTGAGCAGTAGTTCTGTGCTGTTTTAACCCCTGCTGCACCTATGAGACTAACTTAATCACAGGTCACTAGAGCAAACCACAGGGACTGGCTGACTTTACAGCCATTGAAACCTACAGATTGCATTTGTTGCTGTACTTGAACGTACCTGAAGTACGAGCTGGATATCCACACGACTGCCGTGATATATTTGATTTACAGAGAGATCATAGGTCAGCAAGGATATTATGAAATAAAAAATGAGTTCAGGATAAACCAGGTCATAAAATGTCAAATTAAGCACCAGAGACCTCAAAACAAAACATACTTAATGAAAGGACATCAGGGATTTGCAAAGACTCTATGAAATGTTGCAAAACCATAATTTATGAAGCCTTTTTATAGCAAGTTATGTTGCAAATTTTATACCTTCAACAAACTAATAAAAGAAAGAAGTAGCTAAAAGTCCAGAAGAAGCAGCTAGGCCAGGCAGAGGTTGTGTAAACCTCAAGGAACTGAACTGGAAAATCAACTGCTTCCTGTTGTTTCTTGCACCTTTGGAAAGCACTTGGAGATTATGCTTTCTCAATAGAATTTCCTGAAAGATGTGTTTTCCTCTATTATATTGGCTCTCTTACAGCCTAGCCTTTAGGCAGTGTGCCCAGCACACATAGAGCAGGGCTTTGTTTGAGTCCTGGCTGGTACCCAGCTATGCATCCTTGTCTGGGATGTAGCAAAGGGCATAGGCTTGTTCTTCATAGACTCCCATTTCCTGCCTGGGCTCTACCTGGAAGGTACAAGGGATTCTTTCATGTCCTTGCAAATTGTTTACTACTTGTATTCTTTGGCCTTCCATTAGACTTCCAGAGAAAATTTGTTGCACAGCTGCAGCATTTTCTCTTTCTTTTCAGATTGTGTCAATGCGATTTAGCATGGTTGATCTTTCATGCTACAGCCTTGAGGAAGTACCAGAGCACCTCTTCTACAGTCAAGATATCACCTACCTCAACTTACGCCACAATTTTATGAGAACAAGTGGAGCAGGGAGTCTTGACTGTCTTTGCAGGTCTGCAAAAAATAATTTTTCTTCTACATTTGGAGTCCTTGACATATGGATACAGGAATGAAGTATTGCCTGTTCTCTTGGGGATAGTAAAAAAATTGATCTTTAGGAAGCTCTAACAAGAGAGGGGGTTGGAAGCAGAGCTGGACAGCACAAGCAGGAATAAAGTTCCAACTATTTATAATATTCATAAGCTCCCTTCCACAAATTCTGTGCCAACTCTGGTTTGAGATAAGGTTTGTGGGGTGACATGCCGTTTGTATGGATAAGATGCAATAATAATATTAGGCTGCTTGCTAAGCAGAGAACATCTTGGGGTATAAAAGAAAAGGCAAGGAAAAGCATAATGCTGCTATTGTGAATAAGTGTTTGTAGGAAGAAGTTCAGGTCTGAAAAACCCTGTTTTAGCAAGTTCTTAATGTGTATTTGGAATTGGCAGAGGGCCTGTGAGACTCCAGCTTTGCTTTGGAAACTTGTGATGATCTGCTTTTAAGAGAGTAGCAGTTGTTTGATGGTATGGAAGCATGATATAGTCATCTTAGGTAAGTGAAGGAGTCTTAAAAAATATTTTAAAATTAATTCCCCAAAATAATAAAAATCTAGGGGGAGATTAGTCTCCTGATACGTATACCAGCCATGCTAAATAGAATTCAAGGAGTTGCTCTATGAATTTTGAAAGCTGGTAGGAAGCCTATAGTAATATTGTCCAGTGGCTCTGTTTGGAACACATTGTGCTCTAAGAAAAATGTGTTTGGAGAAACTTTGCAAAACTGCTTTTCTGTTGTTTGTTTGGTTTTGGTTTGTTGTTGTGATTTTGAGGTTTGGTTGTTTTTGTTATTTTGGTTTGTTGGGGGTTTTTTTTGCAAGGTGGGGTGGGGTGGGGTATGGTTTTGTTTTCTTTGGCTCCAGGGGCCTATTACTGTGCTATTTCATTTTTCTTCCTCTAGAGTAATGAGATGCCCAGGTGTCCTTAAGAGTACACAGTATATTTTTGAAAAAAAATTGCTCGCTTTTGGGAATTCTTTGCAGTTTCATTGAGAGCCAGAGACTAGTCTGGTTTTCCAAACTTGTTTAAATGTTTTGTAATAGAAATAGAATTGTAATAGATTCTGTTACCGGAAAAGCTGCTTAAAATAATTTAAGATTTTGCTTTCTACTTGTCTCTTCAAGTACACTGTATGATTTTGAAAAGCACATCAGAACCTTATTTTCTAAAATGTAGTATCCTTGGTTCACAGGATCAACAAAGGGGCTTGAAATTTCTTTTGATCTTGCATGTAGTCAACAAGAAATCTGACATGTCAGAAACTCAGCTCTTTTCTTGGCAGTGACTATGCCTGATGAAGCTGAAATCCTCAAATAAGCAAAAGCCATAAAAGAAGCTCTCAATCTTGAGTAAACAGGTAGCATTAGGTAGCCCCCGTAAGGCTGCTCATTGCCTTTTGGAAAGATTTTCTATCTGTGGCTTTTAGGATGTTTCTAAGATTACAGCACCACAAGAAGACCCTTGCTCACTTGTAGTAGGTGCTCTCAGTGGCTCAAGACTATCAATTCCCAACAGCAGAATTTTCCACAATTACCAGATTTCTTCCTCTGTGCGTCTTTCAAGCTGTAGGAGTCTAATTAGCTATAACTACAATAATGGAGCAAAAATAATTAGCTAAAGGGAAAATGTTAAGCAAAGGGCATTAAATAACTCTACCTGCTTTGTTACATCTCTTAGCTTATTTTTTATGTATTGTACTGCCTTTCAAGTATCTCCCTTATCTGAAAAACACTGAGATCTGGTCTTTATTGATGTGTGTGTGTGCACACCTGTGTACATCTGCATGTGTCTTGTCAGCAATCTAGCTAGTTGATACAGATTTATGCTGGGGTGCTTTGGTGGCAGAACAGGATGTGTTAAACTGGGAATATTTCAGGGCAGCACCAGTTTGGGCTGCTAAACAGAGGATGGTCACCCCATTGAAGATTCACTGCTGTGTTTCCATACTTCTTTGCTGTCTCAGTATGCCTTGTGAGAGCACAGACCAAAACTTGAGGAGCCACAACAATTTTGGGTTCTTTATCCCGTATAATACCTGGTTCATACATACAGCTTGAATGAGAGTTGCATTTCCATTCCACTCCTGCATGAGCTTACTGAGGCACAGAAGAAGGAACAGAAGGAGAACTCAAAAGGCTTTTGACTATTGTCCTCCTCACTGGGTATGGAAGTCTGCTTGATGAATCTCAGACCAAGCTGTGTCATGTACCAATTTCCCTTCAGCTTTTGGAAACTATTGCCCCTCTTGTGCTTGCTTTGGTATTTTTGCAGAGGGGTGAATTCTAAACATTAGTTGTACTGTTGTGTTTAATGTGTGTCTCTCAGAGCAGCCTCTCACCACACTGTTAGTGAGAGAGAAACACTACTTGGCGCTAAGAACAGGTGTAGCAAAAGCCATTGCAGAACTCCCGAGCAAGCAGTTTAATTAAAGCATTTGCTGATTTCAAACCCTGAAAACTATGACCTGTCCTAAATCTCTTAAAGTTGAACCAGCTAATGAGATAGTTCAGATCTTTAGGTTCATTCTCATTGTTTCCTTCTTTTCCGATACTATGGTGGAGTTCTGTGTGCAAGTTTCTGATTTTTGTATCATTGTTAGGTCTTTGCTTTAGCCAGTGTGTTCCTTTGAGGAAGGCTTTTACCAACACACCATCTTTTTCTCTTTGGCTTTCAGCTGCAGTGCAAGAGAGTCTGTGGTTGCAACAAACAAAAATGCCTGTGCCCTTATTTATATGATGGGGTGCTTAAAGCAAACAACCCACATCCAAGTTTCAGCTATGTTCCCTCTTTCAAAAGAACAACACCCCCCAAGGTTATAAAGCAAAATGGAGAAATATAATGCATAGTTCCTACACAGATCATTACAAGTAATTTGAATCTGAAGAAAAGACTACTATAAAGGAGAAAACAACTCCAAAACCTTTCAGTCTTATATTTCAAGACATCTCAAGCTAGAAGTAATATTCTCCCTCAAGCTAATTAACCTTGGTTTTGTTACCTATATTAAAACATTTGCTTCAAAATAAGAGCTACTCGCCAATGCCTGGGAAAAGCTGGGTATGTGAGGCAGATGAATAACTGCATGTTTCCAAATAGTAATTCTCTGGTACATGAAATTTGCAGTTATCTCATAGAAGTGAGATATTAATTTCCTCGCTGAATTAATTTCTGGTTGTTCCAGTTTGGGATAAAGAGGCTATTACCTGGGAAGCAATACTTTTCCTTCCTGTAGAAGGAGGCAGGAACTCTTGGAGGAGAACCCTGCTGTATCGTACCCCAGCCACGCTAAGTTCCTTCTCTGTCTTTGGACCTAGCATGGTGATTGAAGGAGCTAGAAATAGGTAACCATTTCTCAAGCACTGGTGGTGCTGTAGTGACTGTAGGGCTCTCTGCACTTGGGTGCAGTCTGCTGAGCAAGAGGCACTGCGGTTGTGTGATCTTGTTCAAGGACCTCTGGGTGCAGGTTTTGCGCTTTCCTAGCATGAAGCAAGTGCTTTCCTAGTTTTCTCTTTAACAGCTTGGCATGGCTTTTTGTTGCACGCAGCTTGGAAAGGGATTGCCCTCTTCTGTTTTGTTCTCAGAGTAGTCTCAGTGAATGTTTTCAGCTCCTCTTTTCCCAAGCTACGTAATTGTAAACTCTTACTGTAGTTAATTCTTTGAAGGTAAATTTTTTAACTGAGCATTTTAGTCTCCTTAATCTTAGTAACAGTCACTAGGAGGAAGCTTGTCAAGTAAGGGTAGAAGGTTGTTGTCAGTTCCTGCAATAAACCCATGGTATTTGATCACTTTCAGCATGACCACTGAGAAAAATATCTACGACTGAAACCCAAATTTATGCAGGAACTCCTGTAATGAGTTAGCTGACTGTATCACCAGTGTACAAAGACTTTAGAATTCTTTATGACTGGTTTGTATATTTTTGCTTTTAGACCATGTAGGTTTGTGAATTAACTAGTGTTCTTGCTAATAGGTTTTCTCAGTTGAAGAGTCTGAACTTGTCTCATAATAGACTGGGAGAGTTTCCTGTATCACTGTGTGAGATCTCCACTCTGACAGAGCTTAATGTTTCCTGTAATGGACTTCATTACTTGCCAAGTCAGATTGGCAAACTGTTGAAGTGAGTATGTTCTTTGCATCTGTGATCATAAATATCCTTGGTGCCTCAGCTGAGCCCTACTGATGTGCAAGTACTGTTTCTGAAAGTGTGAGTTCTAGGGCACCCTGTTTTGCCCATGGAGGCTGAATGATTAATTTGTCTCCAGCAGAAGGTCAAGAACTAAGATATGCAATCCCTTAATCACTACAGCTGCTGGTGCAGAAAAGATGAAGAAACTTGATACAGATAAAGCACTGAAGGCAATTGCATTGTTTCTCAAATAAGTGTATGTGCATTTTTCTGCAGCTGCAGAGATGTCTGACTTTCTGCATTTATTATTTGAATTTAATATTTTCAGTACTTACGCAATTTCTGTTGAAGTTTTAATTTATTATAGAAAACCTTTCTGTGGTAACTTCTCTCAGGGGTGATTTTTGTCAGCACTGGTATGTTTGATTGTGTTCTACAGAATTGACTGCTTTTTGTGTTAGAAGATTTTAACATGAAAATACTTGAGCAATCCCTTCTGAAAATTTTGTCTTAAAGTGTTTGCTAGAGTAAAAGTCTTGTCCATCTTCCCCGGTAGCTACCCCAAATGCATAAGAGCTTAAGCTTAGGTAAATTTAATTGCAAGACTGTTACTACATTTGTATAGATAAACATCAATATTGAACTGTTGGTTTATTGTGGCCTGCTTTTCCTCTGGCTTGTATCTTTAAAAAGGAGTGTCTGCAGCAACACTCGATGTGAGCAAGTAATTTCCAGAATGATCTTTTAGCCATATGAAAATGAGGAAAAAGCTGTATGTAGGCTTACACTTTCTGGAGGTTTGCAGCTTAGTTATGGGTCCAGTTATCTTGATGACTCCTTGAGCCCTTATTCATGAGAACTTCTTGTGGCCTCAGATTTCATTTCTACCACCACTAAACACAGAATGGTCTCTGTTGGAACGTAATCATAGTAATTGAATTGTATATTTGGGATCTGAGTCTCAAAAGCTTTGAAACAATTCATCATACAACAGAAAGCATCATCACACAACTTTTCTGAGTGTGTGTTATAATGGACAACTTGAGTGTAAAAATCTTCTGCCAGTGCATTAGTGTGGTAGGAGGTGTGATTAAACTGTGCCATTTGTAGAAAAAGCAAGTAATTAAGTAAATATCTTTCATTTACAACATCAGTACTGATTTGTATTTTGCTTGTGTTAATTTACAGTCTTTGCCACAACTGGGAGTTTACCTCCAAAATAATTTAAGAACCATTTGATATTGCATATATGTATTTCCAAACCTATTACATGCATGATAAAAGTACTTCAGTAACTTAACGTGTATAAGAATAAAATTAGCTGTTAGGTACCTTTAAAAATAACTAGACTGAGACCAGCTAACTATACAAGAAAATCCACTGAAAATACTAAATGTGATGTTCACTACTCTTTGCAGAATTATTTTCTTTCTCTTTTCACTGTTGCAGTCTCCAGACCTTCTGGCTTGATGGCAATTTCCTCACATCCTTACCAGAAGAGATGGGAAACCTGCAGCAGCTCAGCTGTCTTGGGCTTTCCTTCAATAACTTTTGTGAACTGCCAGCAATTTGTGAGAAACTTGTCTCCTTAGACAAACTAGCCCTGGCAGGGAACTTGCTAGATACCCTGAACCTGACAGTGCTAAACCGTATGAGTCACATCAAAAGTGTGGACTTGAGGTAAGGGATGAAGCTTGCTGGTGTCTATAAAACAGATTGCTACTTTCCATTTACAGCAGAGGAGCTGTGTAACTTCTGGTATGTTTTGCAATAAAATAGGGTCAGCTTTTTCTCTTACTGATTCTTTAGCTTTTATGGAGTTCATTTTCTGAGGGTGTGCAGAATCCACTTGGAAAAGCAAGCTTAATTGAGCAGTGCCTGATGCTGAATGTGACCCAGCCCTCTAGTTTCCTCTTGTGATTTGCTATTACCTTGAGCTTTGGTAGCTCTTTGGTTTCTCCTTCTCTTTTTTGCCTCCTAGCCCTAGAGATGTGATCCTGATTCTTCAGGCTGCCAACTGCAGATCTCTCCAAAAGGGGCAGAAAGCTTTCTGTGTGTGGCAAAGCAGTCTAGTATCTGTTCTCTGCATTAGCTTCCTGAGTCCAAGCAGAGTAGCTGCCCCTTGGCCTGGCTTCTGTTTTCTAGGCTGGATCTTTCTTCAGAATCTCTTAAGAATTGCGGAATCATTAAAATGGTTACATGTAGCAGTATAGACAAAAGAAATGTTTTTGTTTGTATTCACTGTCTGAAATTAACCATTGCTTGTCACGCATTTCATTCGCTGTGTTCACCTTTGTTGTTAGCCTTCACCAGAATTCTTCCTTTCCTCTTCTTTCTTCTCTCTTCTTACTGATGTCCAGTGTTCAGTGTCCTATTTTCTGACTTTTTAACTCATCTCTGAGTGTTTAGGCTGAACAACCTGAAGAGAGCAGTAGCTGACACTCTGGAGGGGAACAAATCTGTGGCTTACATGGATTTACGAGACAATCAGATGATGGATCTGGATCTGAGCTCCTTGGTCAGCCTGGAGCAGCTGCACTGCGAGCGGAATAAGCTGAGAGAGCTGACACTGAGCGGCTTCTCCCTTCGGGCCCTGTATGCCAACAGCAACTGTATGTCTCTTTGTCTTCTTCACCTGCCTTTTCCCTTTAAGCCCTGGGAGCAAAGGAAAACAGCCTTTTGCTCTCTCTCACGCATAAAATAATACTCATGCTGATGTTATTGTGGTGAAACCATATATGATGGGGTCCTCTGAGGTTAGCTCCTAAGGATCATATATGCATGTGTGTACACAATGTGGAGATTGTGGTGTTATGTCCAAGGAATTAATCCTCCATTGAATCTGTTTGGGAGACCACAAAGAAAAGTACAGTTCTCTCATGTTCTGGTGCTCCACATGACAGATGGAGAAATGGGATAGCGAGACATTGTAGTGCTATATGGCAGATGTATGAAGTGTGAACTCTGTGGTGGGAAGGATTAATGAGGACCTTGAGTCTCCATAAAGAAAGACTATGAGTCTCATTTGATAGGTAAGCTGCTTCTCTGTGCTATTGTCTCTCCAAAGCTTTGCAATCATACTTACTTGCTTTACTTCATCAGGTCTGACAACTGTCAGTGTTTATCCGGTTCCTGGTCTACTGACATGTCTAGAACTCTCTCAGTAAGTGATCATACACAACAGAATTTAAAGCAAGTATCTGGACACCTTTGCTTTTTTCTGCAAAATTTTCTAGAGTTTTTAAGGGTTTAAAACAGTTGAGAGCAATTAAACACAGTAGAGCTTCAAAGCTGAGCACTAAACAATGGTGAAAGTGTCCCAGACCAGAAGCCCTTCTGAAAGGGTATGACCTTTTCAGGTGACTTCACTGTCCTTCAGCTGTAGGCTGTGATCAGAAAAAAAAAAGTCAAGCAGGGACCACTGAATGTGTGGCAGCTTACTGAATTGAATGGGGAGGATCTGGGGATTAAATATTTGAAGTAGCTGCCAGTGATCTCTGCTGTTGGTTTCATTGCCTGCGTCTGCCCTTGGAGCAGCACTGTGAGATAGGATCCCCTGCCAATTCATGAACCAGCTCAGTTTGCATTAGCCGTGAGATAAATTCCACATAACTAACTCAGATGCTGTTCAGTTTTTGCCTGTTGCTTTTGATTTGGCTGTCAGTAAAGTCATGCAGCATTCTGAGTCTGTTCCATGTGGAGTGCTGATTTCTAGCTTTTCCCACTCGCTTTTCTCAGCAATCAACTACAGTGTGTCCCAGACTGGGCCTGTGAAGCAAAGAAACTGGAAGTTCTGGATGTGAGCTACAACCTACTCTTGGAGCTTCCATCAAGGTGAGAAAACCTTTGTAAACAGAGCTGAGCTTTCTTCTCTAATGGGGCTGTCTGGGAAGAGAGAAGCAGTGCTATTCCAGTTGCTTAATTCCTTGTTGTGTCAAGATCTAATCTACTTTATCTGTGCAGCATCAAAAATGCCCTGTATTCAACTGTTGGAAAGAATCAGGTTCTAGGGCAGCCTTTTGAACAATAGGGACTAGGTAATTCCATCCTGTGCTTTCAGCTGATACTGCAGCTATTTGCACCTGACATAGAACATGCTGCTGTAATTTCTATGTGTTATCATACTGTCTGTGAACACAGGTCATAGGTGAGACCCTAATACGTTTTGCATCGTCCCACAGAAATTTCATCTATTGCCTTTGATAGAGAGTTAACACAGAGGGACAATTCAGCTGATCTCAAATGTAGCTTTCACAGTATGCCATCAGCCAGCTCCTTTCTCCCTATTTCATTTCATTCCCTATTACCTCCCCATTTCATTTTCTGCAGAAATGCAGTGAATGAGAGCCAAGAATTAATACAATTTTGCACTTATTTATAAGGACTTCTCCAAGGTACCAGGGATATCCTAGGAAGAAGCAAAGCATAAACATTTTCACACCTAACAAGGGTGTTTGCTAGGGGTGTGATTTGATGAATGGCAGTGTCTAGGGTAAGTTGCACTAAAATTGAATGGAGAAGTGGTTGACAGGGAAGAAATGCAGAACATAGATTGGAGAAGTTGACGCAAGAGGTATAGGAAGTAATCAGCAGTGACATTCTAGTGATTGTCACAGAAAAATTATACACATCAAAAGCAAGAAAAGGATATAACAATGAGATAATGAGAACTTAGAAGAGAATTTTAGCCATGCCACTGGGCTAAAGGGACCAAAATTTAAGTATATTATGCAAAGAATAATTTACTGCCTCAGAAATAATACAGGAGTGCTAAGCCACTAGTTAAAGCTCTGAATTTATGTTGGCACTGTGGAAGAACCTCCTTCTACCTGCAAGTGACAACAGGCATTTAAAGCCCGCCTGTGTGACTTCTTTCTTTGTCTGCCTGGGAGAATGCTGGGCCCATGCACACCAACTTCTCATCACAAGATACCAATAGCAGTAGTGTACAGGGAAATGTAGATATGCTTCCAAGCATTCAGAGACTGAGTCATCTTACCCTGTGTGTTGTTCTGCTTAGTTATTGCTTACATTTTATGGATCAGTGTATTTTAATTTTTTCCTGCTGTACAATCAGATTAAGAGGATTAAATACTACCTTTCCCACTCTGTGGATGTCAAGAGGAATGAACCAAATGAAATAGAAAACTCTGTGTCTTTCTAGGATCCTCAGAAGCTTGAGTCTTCGGAAGCTGATGGTGGGGCACAATCGTCTGCAGAGCCTTCCACCTCTTCTAGAACACATTCCACTGGAGGTGCTGGACCTTCAGCACAATCTGTTGACTAAACTCCCAGAGACACTCTTTGTCAAAGCTCTGAAGTGAGTGTCAGTAGCAAGCATCTTTTGTCTGCATTATCCTTTGGAGTGTGAGGGCCGAAAGTGGCACCTGTGTGACTGTCTTTGCAAGGTGCCATTTGCATAAGAGATAATGAGGTGTGCCCTTTATGAGGAGGTTATTCAGGTGCCATAAGGGAAGCCATCAAGCTGATTTGAAAGAATCAGTCCATGTTACTGTGTAATTACAGGAAAACAGAGGCTGCCTCAACAGCTTTGTCTTTAAAAGTAGTCATAAGTTCCAGTGCAAAGAAAAGAAGGCAGTCAGATTCAGGTCATTGGAGAACAAGAGAGATGCTTTACAAATGAACAGTCCTTCATAACTGTCCATTCAGACAGGAATTAACCCTTCTTTAAAGAGTCTAAGTAAAGTTTTATGTTGTCTGCTTCCACCAGTATTACCCACGGACTTTTCAGTACTTACTGTTAACTGTAAAATGCTGTGTGCATCCACAGTGCATATAGGTAAAAAGTCATCAGTAGACTCACAAATCTTAGTGTGAGTAGGGATGTTACAGTATTGTCCGACCTCTTGTCTGATGCTGCTGTCCACACTGGCATTTGTACAGCTCCTTTTCCTGGTGTTAATGGAGTGGTTTGGATTACGTGAAGTCTGATTTTTGTACTTGCTGTGGTTAGCCTCAGGTACCTGAATGCATCTGCAAACAGCCTGGAGTCCTTGCCCTCAGCATGTACAGGGGAGGAGAGTTTGAGCATGCTGCAGCTGCTATACTTGACTAATAACAACCTCACAGATCAATGCATCCCTGTCTTGGTGGGACACCCAAACCTACGGATCCTGCATCTGGCAAACAACAACCTGCAGACTTTCCCTGCAAGGTAAGTCAATAAGGCTGTTGGGCAAGACAGTGCTCCCTAGGAGGAAGCTGCCACCTCCCCGTGATTGTACATGTGTCAAAAAGCGAGATGCTCTCCCTGTGGCTTGATGACAAAAGCCTGACATTTCTACACACAAAGTGAGGAGAAGTGTGTTAAGGGGGACTGGCACAGGGAACTGTTGGCTGTAGGTTTTCCTGTCCTCCTAGCTGAGGTGCCATCCAGAGGGACTAAGGGATGTAACTAGTTGTGTTGCGTGTGTGTGGGGATGGGGTGATACTTGTTTGTAACTTCAGCACTGATGGTGAAGGGTCTGTCTGTTGTACAAATCCAAGCCAGGCTTGGGGACCCTGCATCTTATTAGAGCATCTCTTAGGACTTTTAGTCTCTCCTATCGGTAAATCAGAAAAACAGCTCACAAAGAGCAGTGTCTATGGATACCTCATCTGCAGCTTCAGAAAGTGACAAGTTCATATCTGTAAGATACAGTATTTTTTTGTTTCCCTTTTAGTAAACTTAGTAAGCTGGAGCATTTGGAAGAACTGAATCTGAGTGGCAACAAACTGAAAACAATTCCTACAACGGTTGCAAACTGCAAGCTACTTCATACATTTATTGCACACTCTAATGAAATCAGCATATTTCCAGAAATCCTGCATTTGCCCTGTATTCAGGTATTTGTATAGAGAAGATAGAGATATCTGGGGAAAGTTTGCGTTACAGAATGAGGAGTAACTGCTAGGAGAGAACTGGAAGTCCCAGCAAGGCCAAGTACAAGGTGCTGTAGGTGGGTTAGGGCTACCCCTGGTATCAATCCAGGCTGGGGGATGAATGGTCGAGAGCAGCCCTTCTGAGAAGGTCTTGGGGATGCTGCTGGATGAGAGGCTGGACATGCCCCAGCCATGTGTGCTGGCACCCAGAAACCCTCCACATCCTGGGCTCATCCCCAGCGGCATGGACAGCAAGTAAGGAGAGGATTCTGCCCCTCTGCTCTGCTCAGGTGAGACCTCACCTACAGGGCTGCATCCAGTTCTTGGGTCCTCAGCACAAGAAGGACTTAGACCTGTTGGAGTGGGTCCAGAGGAGTCCATGAAGATTATCAGAGGGCTGGAGCACCTCTGCTGTGGTTATGGGATGAGTGGTTTGGGTTTGTTCAGCTTGGAGAAGAAAAGGGTCTGAAGTAACTTTATTGCAGCCTTCCATTACCTAAAGTGACTAAAAGACAGCTTGAGGGGGACTTTGAACAAAGGCATGGAGTGACAGCCTAAGGGGGAATGGCTTTAAAATGAAAGAGAGTAGGTGTAGGTTGGATATTAGGAAGAAACTCTTCCCTGTGAGGGCCTGGCACAGGTTGACCAGAGAAGCTGGGGTTGCCCCTTCCCTGGAAGTTCCAAGGCCAGCTTGGACAGGTCTTGGAGCAACCTGGGCTAGTGGAAGGTATCCCTGCCCATGGCAGAGGTGTTGAACAAAATGAGCTCTAAGCTCCCTTCCAACACAGACCATTCTGTGGTTCTATGAATTTGCTCGATCAACCCGAGAAGAGGCCACAGAATATGCATTCTAGATCTCTCACCTTTCTGAGTTGATCAAAGATCATCTCATTCACCTTTGCCCCATGTCTCTGACATTTCTGGTTTCTTGCATTTAAGACAGTGGGGCAGTGTTATATAGCTAGGCAGGTTTGCATATACAGGCCTTCTTTTATCTTTGGTGTGACCTAGTCTTTCAGTATTGGAGTTGTGACTAATGCATGTTGCTTATAAATCATTCTTCTGACAAGTCAGATCCATTTTCATGACCTGTTTGTGATATACAAGAAGTAGCAGGGTTATATGATGTTTGTAAGGAGCACTGGAGTAACTGATGACATGACACAACAAAAGAGTATTCTTTGTCATGCTGTTTGTTGCTACTGCAGTTTGTGGATTTGAGCTGCAATGAGTTAACTGAAATACTAATCCCTGAGGCACTGCCAGGTGCCTTGCAAGAGCTGGATCTGAGTGGAAACACAAACCTGGTGCTAGAACACAAGACACTGGATATCTTCAGGTGAGCCATTGACAAGTCAACCCAGTAGTGACTTGCACAGGGAAGGGTAACCCTTGCCAGGAGAGGAAATGGGATAGTAAAGTAAAAGCACTTTATCACTGCATAGTGGTATAATGTTCCCTGCCTGAGGCAGCTGAGACTTAATGTCTTTGGGAAGGGAAAAGTCTGGGTCTGAAACATCAGAGCAAGGAATTTTTCAGGTGGTATGAGGTTTTCCCAGGTGTCTCTGGCATAAGCAGCCAGACATCTCCAGAAGACCTAGACCTTAAACTCCTCTCCTTGATGCAGTTCTTTGCACAGCCTGCTGTCTAAAACTCTAGAGTGGACAAGGTCCTATGGCCTATTCAGCAGGTTCTAGAAAAGCATAACTACTGTTCTCTCTGTAGTCACATCACCACACTGAAGATTGATGCTAAGCCCTCCCTCATGGCAGACTCGGCACTCACTTCTGCCTTCTGGAGTCACGGAGTAGCTGAGATGGCAGGCCAAAGAAATAAGTGAGTATTGTGGTCTGCTGAACGCTGACACTGTCTTCTCAGGATGCTGGGCAGAGTGCACTGCTGAGCACCCAAGCAGACCTGTTTTGCCCAAGAACTAATCCATCCCTTTGTCTCTCCAGATCCTCTTACTAAGTCATGGTAGCTCATGTCTCCACATTACCTTTTGCTTCAATTTTCACACTTATCCCAGTATACTTGGACTCTCCTTGCCTCTCCAGCAAAGATGCTTTTTGTCTTGCCAGCTGTGCCTGTTGCCCTCTCCTGCATGTGGTCAAGGAGGGTTTGGGAGTTCCAATAATAAAATGCAGCTGCACATCTCCCAGGCTAGTGAAAGTAGAAACAGTGGCTTTGCTACCCTGTGAGAATGCCACTCACAGCAAGCCTGATGGCTGTGGTTTTTAGAACAAGGTAATTTTTTGAGACATATTAACTTTGCTTGTATGCTTTTCTGACAGGCTATGTGTATCATCCCTGGCACTGGGGAGCTTTGCAGAGGGGGTGGAAGCTGTGTATGGCATGTTTGATGGTGACAAGAATGAAGAACTGCCACGCTTGCTGCAGTGCACAATGGCCGATGTGCTCCTGGAGGAGGTACAGCAGTCTGACTCCATGTTCATGTCCAACACCTTCTTGGTCTCCCACAGGTAGGACAGTGAGCAAGCTGGTCCTGGTGGGACTTGCATAGGTATATCAATGTGTTAGGTGGGGTGAGGCAGCCCTCCAGAATGCCTGTCAATAGTCTGGAGCCTCCTACACCTTCTCCTCCAACAGGAAGCTGGGCATGGCTGGGCAGAAGCTGGGTTCCTCTGCTGTTCTTTGCTACATTCGTAATGAGGCTGCTGATCCAGCCAGCAGCTTTTCTCTGACGGTGGCCAATGTGGGGACGTGCCAAGCTGTTCTGTGCCGAAGTGGAAAAGCACTGCCTCTCTCCAAAGTCTTCAGCCTTGAACAGTGTTCAGAAGAGGCCAAGAGAGTCAAGGAACAAAAAGCCATTATAACAGAGGTTAGTTTGGACCCCTTCCACTTCAGCTTCCACCCTCACGTAAAAGCTTGATACAAATACGTGAGCTCAGCTGTCTGTATAACATTACAGGGGAGAGGGTGACATGAAGGTTCTGAATGACTTGTCTAGTGCTTCCTGCTCTGCTTCTTTTGCTGATTAGTTGTTCAAAATTGCATGTTCCTTAAACTCTGTGGCCTAAGAACTATGGATACAGGATGATATGTTGTATGCAAAAGTATTAAAATGATTTCTAGAGAACTCTGTAAAGGTTAACTGTCTAAACACTTGGAAATAACAGGGAAGTTCCAAAGAATGGGAAAAATACATCTGTAAAGATCTTGAGAAATCAGTGCCAATCACTTTAGTTTTATGCTCAGTGAGTCTTTTAAAAAGTATTAAGTTGCTAGATAGAAGTATTTCTCATAAGCATTATATATCAGTGTGTTACAGCTCTTCAAGGCTAACTTCAAGGCTCTTCAAGTGTAACACTGCAGCATGGCACTCTGACTGAAAATAACTATGGGATTAACATAGCACGCTAAATAGTTTAAAAACTGACTCATTAATGGATTTTGAAAAAGAAAAGTGAAATTTTTGTATAAGAAACTTCCCTGTGTGTCTCATCTGTTGGGTTTTAATACTTGGCACCATCAACAGCAGCAGTGTTGACACCCAGAGCATACAGAAATTAAGAACACTGAAATTAAATTCAATAAACGAACTTGAAAGAGGATCTGAGGGTTGTGGGCACTTTATGGGAGACCACTGCCAGGCTGGCCAGGGGACCATCTAGCAGAAGGGGGTAATAGATGCAGGTTACAGAAACAGTTTCAGATACCTACTTGTGCTTTTTTTCCTCAGGATGTAGTGTCCACACTTCAGAATGCAGTTATATATTAATAAAGAGGGAAATAGTTCAGATAATACACAGAAATAGTTTAATGTCTGGGTAATCTGTCTTGCACTGAGAAAGTCAAAAGTCACTATCTCACCTGTACTAAAAAAATAAGCTTCATATATAACTACTCAGTGAGACTGTCTGATTAATGTACAGCAGGTAGTCTAGCTGCACATTTCAGAATAGTCTGCTACAATTCTTTAGAGTGCAACAAAAAGTCTTAAGGGATAAAAGTGTGTTATTGCCAGCATGGGTGATTGCAGTTATTGTACCTGATCATCAGGTATACTGAATGTCTGTGGTGTAGTACCTGCACCTAGATCCCTTTCTCCAGTGCTGCAGCTGTGTAACTGGCATTTCTTGAGGCTCCAAACCAGCATATGAGCAGAAGAAAGAGCTTTTTATAAGATCTAATAGCACATCCAATGCTACTGCCTTGTTTCTCTTGTCTGCAGGACAATAAAGTCAATGGTGTGACTTGCTGTACTCGGATGCTGGGCTGCACATACCTGCATCCTTGGATCCTGCCCAAACCACATGTCAATTCCATTCCACTAACTGTACAAGATGAGCTGCTACTTCTAGGGAACAAAGCTCTCTGGGAATACCTTTCTCACGCAGAGGCTGTCTCAGCTGTGCGGCACCTACATGACCCACTAGCTGCTGCAAAGAAACTCTGCACTTTAGCCCAAAGCTATGGTTGCCAAGACAATGTTGGTGCAATGGTGGTATGTCTGAACATCAGTGAGGACAACTGCACGTGTGAGATGCACGGCCTCACTCTGACAGGCCCTGGGGGATTTAGTGCTGCCACCACCAAGCCAGCAACACCCTCATGTAGCAGTGGAATTGCTTCAGAGTTTAGCAGTGAACTGTCTGCTTCTGAGGTTAGCAGTGAGGTGGGCTCTACTGCATCAGATGAGCACAGTGCCGTTGGTCTTGATGGCAGTTTGCTATCACGACAAGAACGACGTTGCAGCCTACATCCTATGCCCCCCTCAAGCATCTTTCAGCGCCAACCTTCCAGTGCCACCTTCTCCAGCAACCAGTCTGACAATGGTCTAGATAGCGATGATGAGCAGCCTGTGGAAGGTGTGATGACAAATGGCAGTAAAGTGGAGGTAGAGGTGGACATCCACTGCTGTAAAGGAAAGGGTCTGGAATTAGAACGTCCTGCTGCAGAGTACAGCTCTCCTGCTCCAGGACCAGAGGATAACTCTGGGCTCGTACTCATCATTCGAAGGCAGAACAGTGTAAACGGCAACACTGTGCAGAGAGGGGTCAAGGAGAAGTGTGAACTGCAAAAATCTCTTTCCACGTGTTGTCTTTATGGAAAGAAGCTTTCCAATGGCTCCATAGTACCTTTGGAGGAGAGCCTCAACCTCATTGAAGTAGCAACAGAGGCACCCAAGAAGAAGACAGGCTATTTTGCTGCTCCATCCCAGATGGAGCCAGAAGATCAATTTGTGGTGCCACCAGATCTGGAAGAGGAAGTGAAGGAACAAATGAAGCAGCATCAGGAGGATGGCACAGATCAGGAGCTGGAAGAAGAACATGCAGCACCCCTGCCAGAGGAGTTTGACACGGCTCTGTAACCCTACGAGCAGCACTCCCACATTGTCTGTCCCAGGAAGCCCTGTTTCATAAGGGCTGTCTTGCCCTCTGAGGGAACTGGGATCTGCAAGGAGTACAGGCACCTGCTGCTTCCTTAATGGAGTTGAGGAAGAATCAGGAAGGCCAACGTCTGGGCTGTCCACTTAACCACTGTAGGGTCTCAGTTGTTCTGTGAGCACACAGATCAGCAGCTGAGCTCTGTGTTAGGGATAGTCTGGTAAGTCCTTGAACCCTGAGGTTCTTCCAGCCCTACAGGAAAGGGGCTGGTGTTTGTGTGGGGGGGTGAGGAGGCTGCTGAGGGAGAAATGCTCAGTGTTTAGAGTCCTGTGAATATTTCTGATGCAGTGTCCCACCCTCCCCCCAGCACCTGACTTTGTTATTCCTTGAAAGAATACAGCCAGTTGCAATGAAGCTGACTAAGAATGGTTTCCTACATTAATTGCAAGCACTTTTATTTATTGCACTTAAGCTGTTCTTTTCCCCTTCAGCCCAGCACTTTATTATTTAGGGTTAGGGAAGAAAGCACTCCACAGCAGATATGCTGTGGACTTTTCCCAATGGATGTTCTTAGGGCAGTGGAAGACTCAGGGTACCAGCGTTCTGATGAGCACTAGTGTACAGAAGAGTGAGGGTTATGGTGGGATCATTCTGTGCAGGATGAGAAAATACATAGCTGAGTGAAAAGCAGGTGCCAACCAATGCGTTTTATAAGGAGCATTGGAAAGATCAGCTCAGGACTGGTTAAGGTCATGTGTACAGCTAGTGCTTCTAGCTGCAGAGCACAGACCCACCTCAGCAGCAACCTGGCCACCTTCATCATGGATGCTTTATGTTAGAGGCTTCCTGTATCCAGAAGACTTGGGATAAAAGCAGGAGCTTGTGCTTGTCTCAGTGCTCAGTCAGAGAAGCCAAGCTGTAAACACTGGTGTGTTGCTCTAAGGCTGGCAGAAGCATCCAGTGCTGTGTTACATCAACATAAACCCCTGCATTGTCAGCTACGGGGTCTTTGCTTGTCTCTGGAAACAGGACTCATATTCCAAATACACAGCAACCAGCATTTCATGGTATGTGCCCAATTTGGCCACAAACAAGGTGGAAGTGTACTTGTTCCTGCTTAGCCTTCATCACAAAAGCAAAAATGACACTTTTCATCTTATTAACATTTTTATCAGCAGTGATAAAACTCAGTCCCACTAATGATGAACTGGTCAGGCTGCACTCAGATGCCTTGTGTTTCCAGTAGGATTTTTGGTGCAGGGTGTAAGTTGACTGCCTATGTCATCATCTTGTGTAAGGGTTGTGGAGACCACTGCCTCTGTAGCATGCAGATCTGTGTTCCTTTCTGACAGAGCTGGATAGCAGCTGTCCCTGTCATGTCAGTGGTGCAATAATCCTGACTGAAATGTGGGCTAGTGCCTTTTCTTCATTTTATTTATGAAGAAAACTTAAAAGTTTCTTCTGAAGAGATCTGAGGGACTTGAGTTTTCTATTTTTGGATCAAGTTTGGGCCTTGCTCAGAAGGAAATACTGTGCAGACTATTCGTGGGATTCTGTCAATATAGATCTTTTGACAAAATCTAAAGGAGTTTTACTGAGACTTCAGAGCACCTTGAATTTCTTCTCACTAGGAAAAAGATGTATTTTTATCATGCATGAGGAGCAACATTTTAAAATATACTGTGTGCTAGTTGCAGTGTAATCATGAAACAACCCAACTTTTTCCAAAGTTTAAACTCTCACAGTTTTTGGTTGTTTAAATGCCTGTTTCATTTGGAATTGGAGGTTGAAGCTAATTCTTAAAAAGAAAGAAACAACAGCATTTAAGTCCCTTAGGCAGAGGAACAATAACAAAAAAGATTCAAGTGCTAAACCCCAAAACTCTTTCATGTTATCATCGTATAAGTATGCACGAAAGGTTCATCCCAATGTATTCAACTGCAACTTTTTATTCTGTCACTGGTGATAATTTCACCAAATATCTGTGGTTAGCCTCACACTTTTTGATATCTGAAAGGGCTGTAGAACAGCCTTCATTCAGTATGGGACTGATGCAGAAACCCTTCTCTCTGAGTAAGACTGACAAACCCTGCACTCCGAGTGGCACATACTGCAAATCAGGTCTCTTTCTTGCAGTGATATGGGAAGTCCAGTGCGTCCTTGCCAGTCTGAACCAGTGCTACTGCTTGAGTTGCCACAGGGAGTTAGTGATGAATGGCTCTACGTAGCTCGGTGTTGAAGGACTAAGGAAAACACAGCTCTGCAATGGAGTGTGCAGATTTCTGAACTGTGCCTCTTAAAGGTAGTGGCAGAATGGTACAGAAGGAATTCCTACTTAAGACTTTTTCTTCAGTGCTGTTTCTGGTTTTGAAGCAGAAAGGGAGTTTAAATACAGGCAGCTCCTATTTTCTGTGGGTGTGAACTGTCATGGAAGGCATGGCTTACCTTTCTTATACTCCAGGCAGAATCCACAGATTTATCTGAAGCTGGTATAATGAACCCTGGGCAGCACAGAGCTGAGTTGACTTTACCTGTTCCAAATAATCTTCCTCTATTAGACTAAGACAAGCACTGGTGTCCTCAAGCAGCTATTGCATATCTTCCATGGGCTTCTTCCGAGGATTAAGCTTTTTCCTTTTCCATTTCAGCCATGGCATTGTGATGCTTTTTCTCCAGTCATCCAAAATCTTTTTCATACATTAAAAATAGTGCCTGTCATCACAAAAAGTGTTGCTTTTTCCTAGGCCAGTTTTGGGTGTCAACAAAGAAACTGGCATCATTTTTTCATGCAAATGTCTTTAATTTTCTAACACAAGATTCCAGCTGCTGAGACATGCTTCGAGGTCATTGTCATCCAAAGAAATGGGTTTTTTTCTGTCATTGGTCATACAGTGGTGTGGCTGGGTTATCTTCATCTGTCTGGTGAGGGCAACTTATAGAGTGCTTCCCTCCACTACCTTTTGTTTTCCTGCCTCCCTCTGTGTCTCCCCTACCTTATTTATTAACACTATCTTAGATTTCAAGCTCCCAAGGAGCACTGCTGCAGGTGGAACAGGTATGAAAGGGTGAGTCTACTGAAGGACTCACAGCAAGGTATAGAAAGTGTCTTTTTCCCAGTTATCTTCCTGTTCTCCAGTCTTTTCCCCGATTCTTATTTTTGGAGTTTGCAGAGATATACTATGTGATCTTCACATAACCACATCACTGAGAACATCCCACTGGTTCACAGACTTGCTGTTAGAGAGAGGTTGTCAGCTTGACATCCTCAGGCTGTTTTGTCCCTGCTGAGCAATGCAAGCCCTGCCACACTGCACGCAGCCACAGCCAGGTGAGGCTGAGGAGTTTGTTGGTCCATCTCTTCAGTAATTCTGGCTCTGCTGATAAGCGTGCTTGCCGAGAAAGGTACTCTGAAGGCACTGCTCTGTCCTGTCCTGTCCAGAAAGGCCTCTGCAAAAGGAATCCATAAAGGTTATATTGAGTGATGGGTAGTTGGGGCCCAGGTGTTAAAGGTAAGAGATAGCCTCCAGATTGCCCCCAGAACAAGGAACAGGCCTGATAGAGGCAACATCACAGACTGTTCATACCAGACCAGAGTCTTCAGTTAGACGGTGAGGATAACATCCTGTTCCAAGGAGCAAGGATTTCCCTCTCTTGGGGACAAGCTGCTGTGAAGTCTGAAATCTTTTCCGTGCTCCACAGGACCTTCAGCCACACCTAAGACTTTGGACCTGTGGGGTTTCTGCACTCCTTCCAGATAGATGCTGGTGGCTTTTATGTCACTAGCCAAAGGCCTTTCTTCAGGCAATAGATCACCTCTTTGGTCTTGTGCAATCATTGTCTGCTGTACTATTGCTCTCTGAAGACTCAACTGTATTTTTCCTCTTTTTTCACCTTTTTAAATGTTACCTTTTTTTAAATTTGACTTATATGACCTGGCGCATGGTAAGTATTGCAGTGTACCAACTGTTTACTAAATAATCTTTTTTCATGCATTTTTCTGTTTTTAAAAAGGAGAATATTTTCTGTATCCCAGTCTAGCATGCACCTATAACTATTCCTGTTTTTATTGTGTACGGGAGTAGGTTGTCCAGTGAATGCGCCCCCAGCACCGTGGCCTATGTATTGCTTTGGAAAGGCAACTACTGTAAGATTGTTGGAAAACACTAGTCCATTGATTCTGTATTCAGATGTACAGAGCAGTTCAGGAAGGAAGAGTATTTTTGCATCGAATTTTCAGCTGACTTAGCAATAAAGATTTTTACTTTCATCTAACAGCTTATTCTGATTTATTCTGATTCTGTTCCTGTGCTGGAAGAAATCTCTGCAATATCCCAGCCAAGGGTAGCTGTGTCTAGCAGCAGCTGTGCTGCAGGTTATTCACTGAGCTCTGTGTGCTACTTCACTCATCAGCCTTCCACACAAAAACTTCTTTCAGAACACTGTGAAGGTAGAATTAAGCTTACCAATTACTAAGGCAGCTTTCTGTTTCCTGCTAGAGGAATCCTGTGAATTTACTCTCAATAGCACTGTACAGCTCTAGAAGTAGCTGCAGCAAGAGGAAATACTGAAATGTTAACAGAAGTAGGACGACAATGGACTGTCCATGTAAATCCCTGTGCTGAGACACTCAATGATAAAAGGCAGGAGAAATCAAACAAACCCCAAAGCACACCTAGTGTTCCTGTTTGGCATCTGTTTTACTTTAGTGTCTCTAGTTCTAAAAACGTTCCATGGTTTTGGTAATTGTGAGGATTTAGTCATTGGTGCCAGTGAAAGAAGAGCTGTGTCCAAGGTGAAGCATGTTTCTGGTGTTCAGTTTTTTTAATATGGGCGGAACTGGTCTGTGAGACTGTGGTGGTTCCATCCTCATACGAACAATGCACATAGTGGACACTGCTCTGAAGTGGCATTTCACTTTGAGGCATGAGTTGGTGATTCTAGTGCTACTTTTCCCAGTCACATTTCCTATAAAAGTTTTTCTAAAACAAAACAAAAAAAAATAAGAGCAGCATCTAATTTCTCCAACTTGTACATTGAAAATGTATTTTGAAAACAATATACTTCCATATTCAATCACCCATTTGATCTCATAAAGCTTTTGTCTGATTATCCCAATTCACAGCATCTTTTTAAGCAAAACTACTGTATACAAGTTATATAAAAAGACTATTTCATTAAAAAATGCACCCTCTCCGGGAGTTTGAAAAGGCATTGTTAAGACTGAATTTGTGAGGTTTTTTCAGGATTTTTTCATAAATGTCCTGTTCACACTGGGTTGTTAATTCCAGGAGACCTACAAGGAAGCAGTATTTAGCTGCTACAACCATGGGCCTTGATGACTTGTTTTTAAAGCTCTTTTCTCAGTGAAGTCACATGCCTTTTGTAAAGACAGTTTCAGCTACAACAAGCTGTTAGTTGGTAGAAGCATGTAGTGGCAGTACTTGTACCAAGCCCTCACTGGAGAACAGGACACCTGATAGTGGGATGGAAGGGCTGCTTGTGAAGCAGAGACAACCCATTGCATCAGCTTTGAGTCACTAATAATTCAATAATGCAAATTCAAGTTAGGAATAGACTGGCTCTGCCATATTTAGAGCTATGGCAGCTTGGTGAGTGTTCTGTAGCATTAAGGCTGCACTGTCCAGAAGAAAGGAAAGCAAACTGCTTCCTCTCAGTAAGGAGACTGGCAAAAATCAAGACCATTACTGGAGTGGAGGAATCATTTGAAAGTTCTTATAATTGCAGTGGCTTCTGTTTCTGTTAATGAACTGTCCTATAATACCTGACAGCTAGGCCTGCACTGAGCAGGTATGCCATGGCAGCCATGCAGCCCAAGAGGCCAGCGGCAACCTCTGCCCCATGCAGGCTGCACCAGAAGCCCTGATAGCCTTTGCTTTGATAAAGCTGCTCTCTCTCTTTGCACACTGATGAATTATAAACGCTCAGCAGAGAATGGAAGAAATAGTACAGAGCCAGCACTGTGCCAACCGCAATCACTAAGTACAGGGTGCATTCAATTAGCAGCCATGCTGGAAAATGCCACGGTACCCGCAGGACACCAACCAAAATAAGAACACAAGGGAAGACCAGGAGACACCCTCCCACGGCCATCGCTGCCCTGCAATGGGCAGCTTCAAGAGGTAGAAACGTTGGTCAAGCTGCTGGGCTCGCTCCCCATCCGCTCCACTGAAGCCGCTGTAAGCCCCGCCGAACTGGTAGTAGTAGATGCCCCCCAGGGCGGGGAGGCCGGTGTATCCTCCCGCCGGGCCACAGGACACGGAGCTGCAGACCAGGATCAGGGCGGCGAGCAGGACCTCCACCATCTGGCAGCAGGCTGGAGGAGAGGCGGAGATGAGCCTGCGGCCGCAGAGGAGCGTCCGGGAGGGAGCCGGGCCAGACTCTGCGCCTCGCAGGCCGGAGGGAGCGGACCCCGCCGGCCGCGCTCACCCCGGTCCGTGCGCAGGTACAGGCAGCGACGGCGCTCCAGCGACCCCAGAACGGCGCGGCTTCCCCGCGGCCCCTCTGCCTCTGGTCCGGGTACGGCGCTAATCAGAGTGATGGCAGGGATGGCAGTGACCCGCCCAGCCCGGCCCCGGCCCCTCGCCGCCGCCCGCCCGCTCCCCGCACCGCCCGCTCCCCGCACCGCCCGCTGCTCTCACCGCCCGCTCCTCTCACCGCCCTCTCTCCGCACCGCCCGCTCCCCGCACCGCCCGCTGCTCTCACCGCCCGCTCCCCGCACCGCCCGCTCCCCGCACCGCCCGCTGCTCTCACCGCCCGCTGCTCTCACCGCCCTCTCCCCGCACCGCCCGCTCCTCTCACCGCCCTCTCCCCGCACCGCCCGCTGCTCTCACCGCCCTCTCCCCGCACCGCCCGCTGCTCTCACCGCCCGCTCCTCTCACCGCCCGCTCCCCGCACCGCCCGCTCCTCTCACCGCCCGCTCCTCTCACCGCCCGCTGCTCTCACCGCCCGCTCCCCGCACCGCCCGCTGCTCTCACCGCCCGCCCGCCCCGGCGCGTCCCCCACGCGCGGCACAGGGGCAGCCCCGCTCCTCCATGGCCCGGCGCGGCCCCGCTCCGCCGGCGCTGGGGACGAGGGGCCGGGCCGGGCCACCCCGGGGACTGCCGGCGCGGTAAACTCCGTCTCGTCCGCTCGCCTCAGCCCCGCTGGCGCTTCTCTGGAGTGGTCGAAGCTCCGGCTCGGCCAGGCCCTGCCCCTTCTGAAGGTGCTCGGCTCCTCGGCGCAGGTGCGCGGTCCTCCGGCATTGCGCACGGTTCACCAGCTGTGGGCGTGTGTGCCCGCTCCCCTTCGCTTCGACTGACACTGTCCCCGCAGCCCCTTGATGCGATAACGTCTCGAGGTTTCCCACCTGCTACAGAACGTGCTTGTTAGTACCCATTGGAAGCTGACTAAATTTAATTAGTTAAATTTTCACAATTTTACAAGTTGTACTTTTTCTTGTGCTGTGAGTTTTGGTGAGTGGTATTTATTCAGCTTTTTTGCTACCTCGTGCCTCTGTGAACTTCATCCATGCCTCTCTGTTCCCTTATGCAACCCCAGTCCCAGCCTCTCTGGGCCTGCCCTAACTCCCCTAAACCCACCCTGTGATGCAGTGACTGCACCTCCATGCAGCACTCAGGACACAAGTGCATCAGCAGTTTACATCACAGCAAAACAACCATCTCTGTCTTGCCCTGGAAATGCACAGCATTTTGTTGCTTCTCCAACTGCCCCAGCACAGAGCCTATGTCTCCAGGTACAGTTACTAAGACCTTGGGATCTGTCCTGCAGTGCAATTGTCAGGTTCCAGTTCAACTCTTGGCAGACCACATTCATGTAATTTTCTTTGGATACATTACCTTTTATTTAGCCATACAGAACCTTTTGTGTCTTTTAGCTGGAGGCCACTTCAGACTATATGATGGGACCTTTTTACTGATGATAATGTCCTGCCAGTCTGTCCTCCCATTCTGGCTGACCCCTTAGCACAGCAGGCTTCACCTACCAGCAGAGGAAGTGATGAATTACTCCTGTGGTTATTGGTGGTGGCTGGAGTGAAGCAGGAGCAACAGCAGTAACTCTATAGACTTACATGGTGAAAAGCCTATAAACTGCACCTCAGCACTGTGGGAAAACACTCTCCTCAACACTTCACCTGATTCCACAAAGGACTGGAGAGCTGAAAATGCATCTTAAAATTTACTTAGGTTGAGGTAAGAGAGAAGGAAAACAAAAGAACCATTGTTTCAATGCCCAGTTCAGATAGAGGGGACAGAAGTTGTGTGCTAAGTTAGAAAATGGAGAATCCATAGGGAGCTTAGGACGAGGACTCCAGAGACAGTGCAGATGCTCAGCAGTGAGGCTGTTGCACACACCTTTTTATCTGCGTATGTTGCATCACTTATGTTAGTGTACCAGAAACCTCCTTGCTGGGTGGGTTTAAAAGTTTTATCAACCTTTTGTGAACTTTTAGGGTCATGCACAGTGCCATTTTGCTTAGTAGAGCTTTTATCTGACATGAAAGGGACATGAAGAATTAAGTCAAATAATCATGAGTCACAAGAAGGGATGAAATAAGTGTTTCTTATGCAGAGTGTTGTTGCTGGTCATCTACCTGACTGAGATAAAGCTTTCTTCAGATTTCTGTGTGATTTACTTGTTCAAAGACAGAGCCAGGAAGTATTGCTCTGTTGGAGATGTGTTCAGTGTTTTACTAGAGTGTTTGCTGCTAAAATGTGAGGTACAAGCTTCAAGATATTGTAGAAGTGAGTCAGTCTTACTCCATTTCTGTTGCTATAATGAGAAATTTTGAAAACATGCTTTGTGTCACTTCACTCCTGCTCAAAGTACCATAGCTGAACTTGATCAGCATCATCTTGTGGGTTCCTGTTCTCACTGCAACAAATACCAGTCAGCAGAACAGAGCAATAGGAAGCCGAGGACACCAATACTAATCTTCACCACTGTTTTGGCTTCTCTTTGTAATTTATTATTATTAGCTTCTTTGTTTCTGGCTACTTCTGATATCATTGCTGCACTAAGGGAGGGAAGGGCCTTGTTTGGCTTGCCATGGACCAAGAGCTCTGACCTGGTTCAGTGCCCTCCCTGGGAACTTGGAGGGGAAGGTGGTATGAGCAAGTCATGGAACTGCCTCATATTTCTCCAGTTTGAGGCAGCTGGGACTGCAGCACAATCACTGCTGAACACCACAACCAGATTTATTGACAGTCCGACATAAATAAATAATCACAGGGACAATGAGTGCAGCATGATGACGATAGAGCAGTACTGTAGAAAAGAACTGGAGGTGTATTGTGAATGACAAACTGAACTCAAGTCCTCAATGTCATCCTGTTGCGAAAAAACTAACATTTCCAGGGTGTATGAACAGGAATGTCACACGTAGGACGTGAAGAAATTCTTCTGCCCCTACGTCAGCACTGGCTTGGCCTCAGTCTAGCTCACTGTGTTTCCAGAGGCGAGTGGATCAGCTGGAGGGGATTCAGAAAAAAGCAAAAGAAATCTCTAGAAATACAACCTATGAGAAAAAGATTGATCACAGACGTCTCATTTGAAATAACAAGTGACTGTTAACAACTTGGAAGCTTGTTAATAGAGAGATGTCTAAACAACTTGCAAACTTGTAAAAACCTGCTGCCAAGAGGGACATATTTTGTTCACTCTATTTGCTGTTGCCATGGTCAGGAAACAGAGAGCTTAGCATGAAGCAAAAGGGATGTATTTTAGGCATCCTCACACACACTCCAACTCCTCAATTTTATAAGGAGATGAGCAGTTGTTGCAGGAGAGCTTAGTCAGCAGATGGTAGGTTTCCATCACCGGGGCTCTAATTCAGTCACGAGAAGGCTCGCCTGTCTTGTGTTCTTGTGAGAAGGAAGTGCTAGTGCTGCCCATGCCACCCACTTCAAGCTCACAGTGTCATCTCACCCCACAAAGCCACTGTGCCCCTTTCCACCCCACCCCCTTTGGCTGGTCACTGTCCCAGTGGCTCCAAGGCCATTGGAGGACAGCTGCCGTGACATATCATGCAACAGCTCAAGTCTCTGAAGTTGTAAGTCAAACACAGGATATGCACTTACCTGGATAATATTTACCTGGATGTAAACAGACAGAAGTCTGGACAAGATGTTTTCTTTCACTGTGCCTGTACTCAGGAACCAGTAACAGTCACACTTTGTGGAACGTTCCTCTCAGCATCTGTAGAGGAATTTTAAGTCTTTCATCATGGCTGTTGGACCTGTAGCTCACTGGTGCTTCCAACTCCCCACAAACTTGGAGTACATTCTGTGTCTCTCAACATGCTTGCAATGGACCTAGTGCCCAGGCTGAGCAAGCAAAGGCTCCTGTACCTGCTGGACTCTGTCCTCTCCCAGCACCGCAGTGGTCGGTGGCTGGGGAGTGCAGTCTGCCATGCCCAGCACAGCTGCTACCAGGTTGCTGCAGTGCATTTTCAGGTGCTGGTGTTGTGGGAGGCACACAAGATGCCATAGTCATGAAAGCATTTGGTTTTTACATTCCCCGGTTTTCTTGATGGAAGGAAATGGCAAATGATAGGAGATGGTGCTCATTAAGGTGCGTTAATGCAGCTGTTTTCAATCTGCTCAGGGCTTGCAGAGGAGGGTTCTACCAGGAGCCTAGGCAGTGTCACTGTCCCTGCTGTAACACCCTCCATTTGTGCACTGTGGGAGCCACCTTGTTCCCTTTCCAAAGGAAATGCAGAGACCAGACAGCCCCTCAATGCCAGTGCTCCGCTTTACAAAGCCCAGCTCACACAGGTGGGAAGAGCATCCTGCAAACCACTTGCAGTACACAGGATGCTTTTTCTGAATAGGCATCTTTAGCCAGACTCTGCAATTTAAGTGCATTTCAGATTTTTATTTCAGAGATCAAATCAAAATTGATCCTGAATACAGGCAGATAGATAAACTGTAGCTAACGTAAATTTTTAATTACCCTGTTACTGGCTTTGAGCCACTCATTGTGGATTGTGCCCTCTTTCTAGCTTTTAAACACAGTGTTTGCACTGCTTTGGAGAGCCTAGGTGGGCTTTTTTGGAGCTGATTTTCTGCTCTGATTATGCAAAGAGGTAACAGGTGCTATGCTCCATTTCAGCAATTAAGATTGCTGGAGGCACAAGCATCACCATCACTTGATCAGAGACTCATGCAGATACATGCAGATTTGGCACAGCAGTCCTGCCTACACAGTCAGACAGCTTTAACTCTGAGTATCTGCATTTTCAGAGTGCCTGTGTGATCTGACCTGTCAGGGACAAGGTTTGTGCCTTGTGTTTCAGATAACCTGCTGCAGTGTTATAATGATGCTATCAGAATCAATAAACAGACACAACATTCATGAGAGACATGGAGGCTTTGTTGCTGTTTGCTCATCTGAGACCTTAACCAAAAATGATTAAAAAAAAAAAGATAAAGGAAAAATCACATAATTGGTTATTAAAAGCTGATTCAAGTGGGAATGCGGAGACCAGAGATTAGGATACACACAAACCCTGAACTGGCTGGTGCTGTACCAGTGTCTGAAAGGCGCAGACATCAATTGCTCAATATTTTTATTGGAAATAAAGGCAAAATGTAAGGAGGAAACAAGTGAACTGATTTGTTACCAACCTTGGTGGATTTTTATGCAGAGTACTAGTTGGGTGTCTGTCTCTGCAGCAGTGCACCCTGAATTGGCAAAACTATCCTTGCGTATGACCTACCTGCAGCCTGAAGAGACAGGTTTGTCAGTGCAGCAATGCTTGAGCCTGTGCTCCCCTCAAGCAGTTGTTTGTTAGTCCTGCTTTGTGACTTCAGCTCAGTCTGGAAGCCAAACTGCTTGTTCTTACTGGTTTTGCCTCTGCTTACAGAAATGGGACTCTGGGAGCCCTGGTACTAGCAAAAGACAATAGCATAAAAAATGCTGAAGTTATCACTAGTTTCTCCTTCCAATGGGAAGAGATAAAAATCAATTGCTCAAGCTACACAAGAAAGAGGGAACTGAAGAGGTATGCACAAGATACCTGTGGGGTTGACCTGCTGGGACAGAGGAGCAAACTATGGAGGGTGGAGGCAAGTCAGTGGGGTGGGCTGCTAGTGGGGAGCATAGGGCCTGACAGTCCAGAGAGACAGCAGCCTTGCTGGCAGAAATGCATCCTGCAGGGTATGGCTGCCTCTTTCACCACACCATAGAAGGATGGCTTGGACATATTTCTGGAATAAGAAGTGCTGAGTTGTGTGTTCATGTTTTGGTGTTAGGAGGCCCTGTGCACAACAAGGTGGCTGCATACCCCATGTGAGAGCATCTGGAGAAGGACTGGAGCCATGCAGCGAGAGAAGGGCATTGTAATAGCAGGAGAAACCCATTGATGCCATTGTACACTGCTGTCCTCACCCTGCTTCTCACCAGGCTCTCAGCTTATGTAACTGAGGCTCCTATGTCTCCAGAGCCACATTTTTCCCCCTCTTGGCAGCAGGCTTCCACGGTGTCCTACCCTGAACCCCACTGCTGTGTGCAGTATGACGGGTAGAGCTCCAGTTGCGTCAGTTTGGGGGTTGTTGCTAGGCAGAACATACAGCATTGTCCTTGAGGCCTCCCAATGCCATGTTTAACCCTGCCAGGGCTGCAGCATGGCAAGAGATGGGGCCAGCTGAGGGAAGTGAGAAAATAACCCATAGGTGCTTGGAGAGGGCCTGCATAAACTTCCGAAGGTTACTCATGTCAGGTTTCAGTCAAAAGAAGAGAGAAACTGTGCAGCCCTCAGCACAAAACAGTCCAAACAGCTTCAATACAAGATGTTTCTCTGTGAAAGGGTATTGGAAGGTGGTATTCCTTGTCCAAAGGCCTTGAGGGTAGTTGCAATGGGAAGTCTGCCCTCCAGTCTGGAGCTGAGGATCCTGGCTAGACCTGCTGTCTGCACTCCACTGCCTTCCAACCAGCCTCCAGCCCTGAATTCTTGGCCCCCATTGTGGCCTCAGGAGTGCCCATTGCAGTACTGGGGCCAACAGCAGGTCGTGGCTTCCCAGCAGTGTCAGCCCAGCCACAGCACAGAGGGAAGGGATCACCCATTGCACCCGGGAAGGTGCAGCCTTACTGATGGTTGTGTAGTGAGCATGGGTTGAATGCAAGCAAGGTCCTTCCTCCTCCAACTCAGGTGCAGATATAAACAGGTAAAATTCACAGTGACCACTGGCCTCTGCAGTGAAGGCATCAGCAGTCCGTTTGCTCAAAGGTTGGCAAGTCCCTCTCGTCCCTGAACAACTCTTCAGTCTCTGACCATTTGCTGCCATAGCAATAAGGGAAGATTGGAGCAGGCCTTGGAAGGCAGGAAGAATGCAGATGTCTCTCATTTATCCTAGCCATGCTGGAATTAAGAGGCAGGAAGGCATAGATTCACATCACTTAGCAAAAAAGAGCCTTCTGGGAATGGTATAATCTATGGTTTGCAGTACCATCAGAGAGGGGAGAATTGCATAATTTCTGCTGGCTGCTAGAATTAGGAGTTTACTTGTGTCTTGCAGCAATGAAAAAAAAAAAAGGAACAGTAAAAAACCTTTCAAACCAATGACAACTTGAGCTTCCTTAATCCTTCAGGTCCCGGTGCCTCCAAAACACTGGCTAGGGAAGTGCTTTCCTCTCTTTAGTTTATTGAGGAAGATGCCTCCCAATTGTAAGGAAGCCACAAACTGGTGTTTGTCAGCTAGTGCACTGGGATCCCAAAAACTCTGAGGTCAGGACAGACTGATGGCTTCCTCGGGCTTTACAGTCCATCAATCCACTCTCAGTGAATTACAAGGTGCTAGTGCTGGAATACCTGGACTCTGCAGATTTGCCCTCAGCAGTGTTTGCAGATTGAGGAAAGTGGTGGCAAAGGATGGCAGCCCAGGCAGTCCGGGAAGCCAGGCTGAGTCCTTAGGCTGCCCCCAGAAAGAGTTAATGCATAGCCATGTTCCAGGTGTTTGAAGTGACTGCAGTTGCAAAGGGGAGGAGAGGTCATTTTTGGGTGGGGAGAGCAGCCCTCTCTGCGAACCAATGGCTAAATGATTCAGTCTCAACGCCCAGTTTTGGGGATTATTTCATGTGCAAGAATTCACAGGACTTTCCTCTCAAGGGGATTTGTCCTGGATGAAAACTAGAGCCTGGACCCCCAAGCTTGTTGGTGTCTCCCTGTCTGTGCTGTAGAAGGTAAAGCTATGTAGTGCTATGCTCTGGTGCATTGCTTCTTTCAGAGGGATAGTGGGGAGTTCTTCCTTGGCTGCCTGCATTGAAGGTCTCTATTTTGCCTGTGTCTGCAGCTTCCCTTTTCAGGAGAACCATGTTGCAGGGTGGTGTAAGGGCTCTGCTAGGATAGACTGTGTATTTGCTCACACAGCCCAGCTGTTGAACTGAGATACATGGCTCATTTCTAGGCACAGATTTTTGTGCAGCCCTGCTCTATATTTCTTCAGCAGACTTTCTTCTAGTAGAAAGGAAACCCAGAAGGCTTCAGCAGAAAAGCAGAAGTCTTGCTTTGCGACCCTGTTAGATCAGCCTGGGCTGCTATAAATGGCCTAATAAAGCACTGCTGGTAGAGCAAGTGCAGCAGCATGGCATCTTCAGGTGCAAACTTCGCTGAAACTGTGAGAAATTTGTTCAGATAGCAAATCCTGCCTGAACCAGGCAACACAACAGCCCTTCTGGTTCAGTCTCTGCGGCAAGGAAGGGGAAGCTGTGTTGTATCTGCAAGTGTGAGGCTATATAACTACCATCAGGAAAGGGCCACTGTTCACCGAATTGCTTTTCAGTGGAGCAGAGAAATAAGGCAGAAGAGAAAGCATAAGCAGTTCGTGACAGGATTACAAGGTAGCATGCCAATATCAGCAAGAACGGACTTTGTGTCTCAGGAGGTCTGCTGCTCCTGTGCCCTATCCCTAAACTGCAGGTGGAAAGCCCTGAGTCATAAGCAGTTTGTAAGTTAGGCTTTTCCTGCCTGGTCTAGTTCGTGTTCTGGGTATAACATGCTGGGATGTGTAAGTCACTTTTGTGTCCATTTTTGGGTCTTGAAGGCAACTCTTCCTCTGCTGTGCCTTGCTTGTTACTCAGTTTCAGGTGGCACTACAGGCCCTTTGCTTGGGGCAGTGCTGCCTCCTGGATTTCCCTCTTGCCCATATCAGTCTTGCTTCATTTCCTAAGCATTGCCTTTTGCTCTAGGCTCTCTGCTGACAGAAGCAAGTGTCTAACCTCTATCCTGCCACTGCCCAGTGCATCCTGAAAATATTGAAGAAGAACTACCTTTTTGGCATCTTATATTTGATTTATAGTGCTGTTTTTCTGTCTGTAGACTGGAGGAACCTTCTGGATATGAACACACATAGTGTGCCGGCCCTTATGTTTGCAGGTTGAGGTGTGCAAGTTGATAGCTGGGGGGAGAAAGTAGGTGACCTGGTCCTTCTGTCAGTGGAATATTGAATCTGCAGTCAAGGAATGACTACAACATGCTGCTAATTCTTGGCTGCTGGCTTTAGATGGGTTTTCTCCTCCTCAGTGCAGCAGGTCCATGCTAGGCAATGGTGCAGCTAACACAGAGAAGTACCTTTATCTTTACTACTGTATTGCTCTTTCACTTACGCATGGGGTTTCACTACATCCTGGCACCAAATATGGCCCTACTTGCTGCTGCTGCTTTGTCCATAGGCAGTAGGAAGGGTCTACAGCTTTCAGAAGTTTTACTTATGGGCTGCATCCCCCAATGTACAAATTCCTTGTTTGACGTGTGTTAACTAAGCCCAGGAAATTCACTTTGCACTGACAGCTCTCAGGATGGACTCATACTTGATCCAAGTGAATGGCCATGGAGATCATGCCCCTATGCTAGATGTTCATCTCAAGAGCACTGGGAACACCATATCACCAGGGAAAGCAAAGAGTCGGAAGCCAAGATGGGCTGTCAGAGCTTCTGAAATGTCAAAGAAGACTTTCAATCCTGTCCGAGCCATTGTAGACAGCATGAAGGTGGAACCCAACCCAAAGAAAGCCATGATCTCCTTGTCCTTAGGTGAGCATAGTCCTGGGGCTGAAGCCTCCAGGTATTTGGGTCAACTGTGTGGCTGACAGTTGGCAGGGCTCTGAAGCACAAAGTTTGTATGAACATCAAGGGATAGATCAAACAACCACACAGCTCTGTGCCTGTCACAGATAGTGAGAACTTTACTATTTTTTCAATCTTTGAAAAGGAGACCCGACGGTCTTTGGAAACCTTCCCACAAATGATGAGGTCACACGGGCTGTGAAGGAGGTTTTGGACTCAGGACAATACAATGGTTATGCTCCATCTGTTGGTAAGTTGACAAAGCTCATCCTGTAAGAGTTGGATGAAGGCATGTGCTAGCTCCTACCCCACAGCTGGTATATGGAGCCCACAGACATCTTTCCATTAGCATCCTAAAACTGTCCTCACCAATAGTCACATGTACACACAAGTATGTGTATCCCCCAGATATACCTGTGTGCTCTTTCCTGCGTTTGAGGCCCAGAGTTCCTGCAGAAGCTGTTTGCTGCCGCAGCCATTGGGGCAGACAGGGTATCAAGAACCCAGACGGGCTTGGGACTGTGTGTCCCTGCAGTGGGTTACAGCCAAACTCCTTTCTGATCTGCCTTAACCAGCACGCCCCTTGGGCTCCCTGACTTCACTGACACCATGAGCCTTGTTTGCAGTTAGTGCCAAAAGCATGCCCAGAGCATAGCTCACACCTGTATCACGGGACCCTCCATCTGGTGTCAGGGAGGGCTGCCCCAGTGCCATCACTAGACAGTGAAAGCCGTGTCATCACACTTGGCTTCTTTCTGGCTCCGAAAACTCCCTGGCTACCTTCCACTCTGCTCCGGCCAGTTCTGTGCCTGGGACATGCTGGGGCCAGAGCTTGCCTCCTTGCACAAGGTTTGGCCCTGCTCTTGGCCATCCTGGTCCAGCCTTGGGACTGCATGGTGCTTGGCCTGAGGCAGGACAGTCTCTGCCACTCTGGGAGACCACCAAATCAGCTTTCCCCAGCTGAGCAGCAGCTGTGAGCCTTGTACTGGTAAGAAGAAAGAAACAGTACTGGTAAGAAGAAGGAAAGAATCTGTAAATACCTCCTTCTCTTTCCTCAGGCTACCAGTCCTGTCGGGAAGCTGTGGCTGCATACTACAACTGCCCAGAGGCACCACTGAAGGCCCAGGTACTGGTGTCCAGCCAAGATGTTCCCACTGCAGTGCAGACAGGGTGCTGCTGCCTGCAGACCATGGGGCATGGGGGCCCTACCCCAGCTCTCCCTCCCTGCCCAGGAGGGAGGAGGACAAAGGGCTAGCCAAATCACCTTGTCCCAAGGTGGCCTCCTTGTGCTCTCATCCCTTCCCTGAGTCCTTCACTTCCACCCTCCCCAGAAGGAGGTTGCACTTTCCACCAGCTGAAGTATTCTTGCTTTCATTCAGGCTCTGGCACTGTCTTTTTGGCTAAGAAGCTCTACTTGGCAGAGCTGAGCCTGGAAGTTATGTCACTCCTGCGTGTCTGGAGTACTTCAGAGCGGCTGTGCTTCCCACTGACCCCTCTGTACTCTTTGTAGGATGTCATCTTAACGAGTGGCTGCAGCCAGGCCATAGAGCTTGCCTTGGCAGTGCTGGCCAACCCAGGTCAGAACATCCTGGTGCCACGGCCTGGATTCTCCCTCTACAAGACTCTGGCATTGTCTATGGGGATAGAGGTCAAACTCTATAACCTCTTGGTGAGTGCTGGCAGGCCTGGAAGGGGCAATCGTGACATTTCTCCCCTCAGAAAAACCCTGGCCCTGCCTGGGAAGTGGGTGAAGGGGGCATGAGTAACCCTCAGTGCCCTGGCACACCTGACATTGTGTGGCGGGTCCAGTTTCTCAGCTCATACTTCCCCTTCTCTTCACTTCACTAGCCAGAGAAGGCCTGGGAAATTGATTTGGAGCACTTGGAGTCTTTGGTGGATGAGAAAACAGCTTGCCTCATTGTGAACAACCCATCGAATCCCTGTGGCTCTGTGTTCAGCAAGAGCCATCTCCAGGAGATCCTGGCAGGTGAGCCTGCCTGTGTGTTTCTGGGGCCTGGGGCATGGTTGCAGTCTAGTGTCTGTCTCCATTGCTCATGTCTCAATCACTGCAGCACCATGGCCCAGGGCTTTGCTTTGGACTGACCCCACCTCAGGAATGAGGGCTTGCTTAGTGTGGAGGTGTTGTCTTATCTGGGCAAGAACATGTAGAGCCTGTGTCTTTCCCAAAAGATCTGTGTGACTTGGACTTCTCCCCTCTGGCTCTGCATGGGGAGTGTTCACAGGAGCCCTGTGCTTCCTGAGCCCTGTCCTGACAGGGAAGGCTGTGCTGCCAGTCCCCACCAATTGAAGCAGAACTAGGCTCAGTCAGGGCAGGGATCCCCAGTGGTCAGGCTCTCCAAATGAACAGTGTGGAAGAGGAAGATAGGGACCCTGTGCCCTGAGACAGAGCTTCCCTCAGAGCCCTCCCAGGCCTTCAGCAAAGGGCAAGTCTGTTGCCATAGAGGATGCAGGTGGCCAGGCTGAATGCCCTCTCTCCCACAGTGGCATCAAGACAGTGTGTGCCCATCCTGGCTGATGAGATCTACGGAGACATGGTGAGTGTCAGTTGCAGTCCTTTGCATTCCCAATGCTACCTGTCCTTTTTCATGCACCTAATCCCTGGCCATGGCAGCCAAGTCTCTGGAGGTGAGGGACAGCTCCACTCCCCTCTGCCTGCATCTATGCCTGGAGCTCCCAGTATGTCGGTGCCCAGTCCTAGGGGAACCTCTCATGTCCAGCTCCTTTCCTCTTCCCAAACAGCTTGCTTTTATGTGTGTGCACTTATCATGTTCATACTTTGAAGCTGTGATCACCATTGATTTCCCATCACTTCCCTGCATCCCTTCTTGTTAAGCCTCATGCACATGCCTACAGTTCCAGCAGTAAGAGGCAGGGACAGCCCTAACACTCTCTGGTCATAGGTGTTTGCTGACTGCAAGTATGAACCCATTGCAACTCTCAGCACCAATGTGCCAATCTTGTCGTGTGGTGGCTTGGCAAAGCGATGGCTAGTCCCTGGCTGGCGGATGGGCTGGATCCTCATTCATGACAGGAGAGACATCTTTGGTAATGAGGTGAGAACCGCTAAGTGTTGCTGTCATGGCAGCAGACTTGCAGAGTTTTCAGTATGTGGATCACCAGGTCTTTAACTGATACAGAGAGGTACTGCTCTTTTGCTCTCACGTGAGTGTCACCCAGTTGTGCTTACCTGCTCTTCTGCCCCTCTTTCATGTCCCTTCCTTACTCCATTTGCTACCAGACATGGCCTTCTACCCACATCTACACTGTAACTCGCTGTGGGTCTCCGCTGCTCATTAATATATGCCTTGTCCTTCTTCTGTGCTTCTGACTTCTCAAATAGCTCTATAGTGTGCACTGAAAGTATTGCATGGCTTATCCGGCATGTGGAGTCCATGCGTGGTGTCTATGTGCTCTTACATGGTTTCTCTTAAAAGTAAGAACAAAGCACCTTGCAGTGCTGCCAGTACTTTATCTGGCTATTTTTCAGCTGTGTTACAAGGACAACCATCTACTGCAGTGACCTTTCCACCTAGGAGGCTCGCTGCAGAGGAAGAGGGAGAAGAGAGGACCAAATGAGTGAGCAGAAAAGATAATATTGATTGTCCTTACCTGGCTCTGAAAGTGTGGATTGTGGGCATAAGCCTAAGGGAAATGCACAGTTGTATTTGGAACAGCTCTGGCTTTATTTGTATGATCTATATTCCAGCCTGGTTTGAGTCAGACTGGGAAGCTCCGAAGATTGTCTCTGTTGGCATTTCAACCTGCAATGGAGGAACAGAGAATGACACTGTAAACAGTCTGCTAAACCTGGCACATAGTCAGACAATTGCTCTTTAGTACTCTGCATGCTCACTGAAGAGAGGGGTGTGAAAAACTGTAGAAATACAGAAAGTGGGCCTTGGAGCTGCTCCTTTCCTTTAGGGAAGCATCATCTAAGCTGCAAATATGATGTTTTCTCAGATCAGGGATGGCCTTGTAAGACTGAGTCAAAGGATCCTAGGACCCTGTACAATTGTCCAAGGAGCACTGGAGCGTATCTTGCACCGAACACCACCTGAGTTCTATCACAACACCCTAAGCATCCTCAAGGTAAACAGGATGTAACAGATCAAGAAGGTCTGTTCACAGATTGTTTGGAGGGAGTCCTTTTTTTCCAGTTCATTATTCTTCCCCTCCTCCCCTCCACTTGGAGGTGCAGTTTTGCCTGTGATTAGGATGGCCCAATAAATCAGATTCCAACAGGAGACTTTGTAAATACAGAAATACTGGCTGTGATAAGTTCCGGGCAGCCTAGCTCTGCAACTGGAGCTGCTGACCGAGGGGATGGAGATTGGCACTGACTTGCTGAGCTCAGCTCAGTAACACCTGCTGTACTCAAGGCCATGATCTCTCATGATGTTTGCATTTCTTGTCCCTCTATTTGCAGTAGGCAAACCTGTTCATAGTCCCAGTCCAGAGTTTGGCTTCCATTCACTGAGCTGCTTCCTGGAATTTCTCCTGTTTTGAAATTTCTCCTTTTTTGCTTTTCAGTCTAATGCTGACCTTTGTTATGCTGCCTTATCAGCTATCCCTGGCCTTCAGCCTGTCAGGCCTGCTGGAGCCATGTACCTCATGGTAAGTGAGGATCTCCAACATTCACACTAGGTCTGATTGCCAGAGCTAGTCAGTGTTTCAGATTGGTACTTGCCACCAGGTCTCCGTTACTGTGCACTTTCATATTGTCCTGTGTGGTAAATGCATCCCTTCGTCACTTTAGAAGGCCAGGAGATGATGTTCACTGCTCCCAGAGCAGAGGCCAGCACACTTAACCTACTTGGTCCTGCACAGAACTCCATTACTTGTACTTTGCAAGATAAGGTTGTTTTACCTTGATATGAAGCCAGCTGGCAATGGGAAGCCCCTATAAAACAAGGCAGATTATCATACCTCCTGTAGAAGATGTAGCCTTCTTCATACTAGCATGCCTGTCTTCTGCCTGTGGTGTTGCTGCTTCTTCTGCCTTTTCCCATGCCTGTTTGCTTTAAAGTTTATAATGTGCTGAAACTTTCTTTTTCATCTCATCAGGCTCAACTGAGACATTTACAACACTCTAAGACATTTTAAATTATTTTTCTTCCTTTTATTTTGTTCCATCTCATAATGTCTCATTTTTCATTCACTCTTAAAATGTGGACTGAGAACTGGAGAATACTGCAGTATCTGTCTCACTCATTTATATAGAAAAATCCTTATCACTTGACCCTCTTTCAAATTTTACCCAGAGCTACACAGGTAATTTTGCTTATGCTTTTTATGTAGAGGTGCAGCTCTAAGATTCTTTCACACTTGTTGTATTTCTGCAGTAGCTGACCATCTATTTAAAATTAAATCATATGTTTATTTTTGTTTTCTACTAGCTCTTTCAGAACTTCTGTATGCAAATAAACTCTCAAATTATCTGTTTAAGAACATTTTAATGAGATGTTTAAAATCATCTTTGGTTATAAAAGTCAGTCTGGATGTGGCCCTGAACAAGCAGATCTAGTGGGAAGCAGCTCTGCTCCTAGTGGAGGAACTAAATGAGCTTTAAGGTTCCTTCCAATCCACACCATTCTAGGATTTTATAAATAAATGGGCAGAATATCGCCGTCTTTATGTGAGAGATGGACAGCCACCTTCTTTCCAAATACAGAAAAGAAATATTTATTGAAGATGGTACCATTTTCATGTCATTTTACCAATTATATCATCCTACAAGGATTTATTTTGTTCCTGATATTCTATACCTTGCTATATTTTTTTTATTTTAAACCAAAGCATTAGTTTTTTTCTTGCACGACAGGATTATTAATGCATATTGAGTTCTCTACCAAGCTCTGTCTCAATGTCTTATTTATTCCTTTTCACTTCTAATTGGTTACTGTGTCTTTTCTATCAGGTGTTTTTTTACTGAAGCAGCATTTAACTGAAATTCCAGCTTTAGGTAGTTAATGAAGGCTTTTTCAGAAGCCCAATTTTCATTTATATGTTTCTGTCTTGCATCCCAGGCAGCCCAAATCATGAGCAAAAACTTGAGGGCAGACTGCTACACTTGACTGGGAAGTTGTTAGGCCATGTGTGTAAACAAGGACACTGTAGATAGTTTTGGTGTCCTTGATTGGCATGTTACATCCCTCTGCTGCAGGTTGAGATTGAGATGGAGCATTTTCCGGAGTTTGAAAATGATGTGGAGTTCACTGAGCGACTCATCTCGGAGCAGTCTGTGTTCTGCTTGCCAGCCACGGTGAGCCTAACACTGAGAACCCCAAGGAGCTGCAAGGCTAAAGCATGGTGGGAGAAGCTGTAGGGATTTGCATCCCTGAGCTCTGAGGACAGCTGTGTATGCAAGTGTCCATGGTCTGTAATAGTGTGTAGGAGCTGGGTGTCAGCTCCCAGTGCTGTGTGTGGCAGTCTCTGGCTCACTAACAGCCCTCAGTCAGGCTGCCAGGATCTTCCCAGCTCCAGGCTTGCCTGGTATTTCTCGAGTTGGCAAAGCTGTATCCCTGAACTCCACATACCCCCACACCTCCTTGCTGAAGGCACTTCCTCAGAGGACTGCTCCCACCTATGTTCCTTTCCTCAGCCTGTTTCCAGTCCCCCACTCCTGTAGACATAGGGAAGACTGAGAATATTTGTGCCTTGCATTCACTTCCAACATTGGATATAGACAGGGCCTTAAATATTCTCCAGCCCTGTCCTTTGCCAACTCCTTTCAGCCCATTCCCTGCACAGTCAGGTCTGCACAGCTCACACAAAGTCCTCTGGCCTGTCACCCTCACAGCACCATGTCTACACAGATGGAGATGGGAGATTTGCTTGGAACAGGAAAAGTGGTCTGAGGGAGAAAGAACCAAGACCTGCTGTTCTACAATGACCATATTCAAATGCTGATGCAGCTCATGGTGCCAAGGCAGGGCTCTAAAACTGGCACTATCCCAGGTAGTCTGCCAGCTTAATCTTTTCTCATTTCAGTGCTTTGAGTACCCAAACTTCTTCCGCGTAGTGATCACCGTGCCTGAGGAGATGATCTTGGAGGCCTGCAGTCGCATTCAGGAGTTCTGTGAGATGCACTACCAGGGTGCTGAGGGGGCCCAGGATCTGGAGTGTGACAAGTAGTTACATCTGGCCCCCTGCCTCTGTCAGGCTAGACCTTGTATGAGGCAGCAGCCAGGCAGATTAGGCTGCTTCCAGCTGGCCCCACCTCTCCCTGCCTGTAAACAGCCACTGTCCTGCTGCTTCACTTTTTGTGCTCCACAGACTCCTCAGCATTATGGAAAGAAGACACTTCTCTCTCCTCCTCCACTAGAGCCTGAACATCCTCTTGCTTCCAGTCCCCCATGTCTCTGTAGACTCAGCATCAGTGCCCCGTCTTGGTCTGTGCTGCCTGTGAACCAGCTGCAGTCAGGGGCAGAAAGCTGTTCCTGCGTTGGGCCCTATGGCAAAGGCCCTTTTGGCCTGTGGCTCCTATGCTGGTCACACTTCCCCTTGGGGACAGGAGAAGGCTGTCCTTGGGGACAGGAGAAGGGCTTTATACCGAGCCCTTTGTGTGATAAAGGGAATAAGTTATTGTAACTTTTTTTATTAATAAAGATTCTGACATGGCAGTCCTGCACTGTCCTACTGTTGTGCTAGGTTGAGCTTAGTCACTGTGTGGGTCACCTTTGCTCACCCCATGGTGTTACGGTGCCCCAGGTATGTCCCTGCCTGCCCAGGGCCATTCTGTGTGCCAGCAGGGATATGGTGAGAGTGATTCAGACCCTCAACAGAACCCATCAACCCTGAGAGCAGGATGGGCCCTGCAAGCTTGGTACAGACTGGAGCCAGCCCCTCCTGCCCTGATGACGCTGGTAGCTCACTGTGGCAGCCTGTCCACTCCCCATAGAACAGTCCTGTCTGCGCCTTCTCCTTGGCCCTCACAGCCTCCCCCTCTGTGGACCCCAGTGGAGCAGTGGGTGCTGTGCTTGCTGCTGCAGGGAGGCAACTGTCCCCAGGACTGGAGCCAGCCATGCCTAAGTCCTCAAGTCTGGGGTAGCCATGCATTTCCTTCTGTAGTTGTGAATCATGGGGTGGCACCCCATGGCTCATACTACATACGGTGTTTGGCCAGCGGTACCAGAGTTACTGATTGCTGAATACGTCAGCTCCATAAAGTAATAAGGAACTGGTGGCCCATTGTCTGTTTATTCAGTGGAAATGGGAGGAGGTGATAATGCCCATTGCAACATGTGTTCTGGTGAGCTACTCAGGAGCCATTTCTGGAACTGTCAGAGGGGCAACTTGTGGAGTGCCTCACATCGCTACCTTCAGCTCTGTTCACCTGTCCTCACACAGAATTGGGACCCACAGGTCAACCATACCTCCCCAATGACAGGAAAAGTGAGCTAGCTCTAGATTACACACTTCCAGTTCTGTTAGGTTCTGTAACTGTCTCATTGTCTCCCCTTACCTTGCCCAGTACAAAATCTGGGTACCAGTACTCCATTAGAGAGGTCTAAATGAGAAAGATAGCAGTGTATGAAAAGGTCTTTGACACATCAGCTGAGTGTCCATGCTACATCTTTTCCTTTCAAAGAAAGCAATCCCAGAACGAAAAGAGAGGGAAGCTGGGGCTATGGATGAATGGTATGCAGCTTCAGAGATTTAATGCCATTAGACCTTCAAATAGAGCTGAATAACCTGAGCTGCTTAACACAGAACATTGGCAAGTAACAAGCAGGGTGTTGTGTGAAGGGTCTGTTGGACCAGGAGACCTTTAAAGGATGATGTTGCTGCACTGTTATGCCATCTTGAACCTACTACAGCTTTCAAGTTCCATCTGCTTCCTTCAACTCTTCTCCATGTACCTTAGGTTCTGTGGCTTTAATCCCCGTTACTAATAAACAGATCCTGGTTTTAGAGAAGGCTGATCCTCTGAGATTGCTCTTCCTTCTGTAATCCCTTTTCTTTCTGAGTCCCCTCAGAGACATCTGTTAGCATGCAAATATTCAGCAGTAACTAACACAATCGTGTTTCTTTTTGACCCAGCAGCACTGAACCGGGAAGTCTCAGAGAGCCAGAGACATAGGCGTATATATACACCTCATAAATCTCAGGATATTTAGACTTCTCAAGGCCACATCCTCCATTGTCTTTTGTAAACGTATCTCTGCCTTTTGACCACACCTAGGTTTTCCCTGATGCATTAGCAAACTAGCATTAAACCACAAATGTGCTGGTATCATTTTTCAGGTATTATACTCACAGATGCTTTGCGTCATAGTGTGGGTGTAGGTTAGAGCACCCTGCCAGCCTTACAAACTAGCCTAAGTTGGAGTTTGGAGGCACTTTGTGCCAAAGAAAACCCCTTCAGCACTGAGACCAAGGAAGAAGTCAAGACAAGGGTCTGAAGATTCTTAGGGGATGCTCAGACAAGATCTGCAGAGCTTTAGCAGAACTGCCCCGGTGCCCTTATAACTGGTTGTGGGAAAATAAAGGAAGACTGACAAGGAGGATTGTAAATATACTCAAGTGTCCTGCAGGTGAAGTGTAGAAAAACCACATATATTATACTAATTGTTGTTTAGTCTTGTGTGTTCTCTAAGTGGTACATCTGTGTTTAGATAACATAGGCCTGTGCTATGTTAGATTTAGATAGATATCATAGATTTAGAACCACCCTATTGAGCATGCTTGACATTCCTGCTTTGCTTCGGTAAAGATCAAATCTCAGTGATAAACTATGCCTGTAATAATCCCTGATTTACATGTGAAAGCAACAGGTTTGGTGATCCTTGAGCATGGAGCAGACTCAGCAGTGCTGGCATCCCTGTTTGTGTGCCTCTGCCTGGGTCCTGCTTTGAGGATCCCCTGGTCGGTGAGGTAATGGATATAAATTTCCTCTGCATTTCATCTGTGTTTTTGTGGTTGTTCCTGCATCCTACCGGTGCTGGCTCACACACCAATCCACAGCCTGTCTTAGCTGGGGAGCAACAGTGGTATACTCTGGCACAGGCTTGCAATGTGTGTCTGCTCTTTTCTGTGCTGTCTGGACTGATCATGTTTAGGATTACGGTGATCTACCTCAGATATGGGAACCTAGGCAAAAAGGAGTCTTCCCTCATGCCTAGTGCTCTTTTTGGAACTTCTCAGCTTGAAGTGTACTAGTTCTCAGCTTCCAAAGGGGCTGGCAGTAGGTTCAACCCTGACAGGGAAAATGGCACTGCAGGCAAGCTGGGCCAAATTGCACCCGCCAGCAGTGAGACCATCAGTTTCCCCAGGTGCTTCAGGAACCTCAGTGTAGCCTGGCTCCTGGCTCTGGCCCCACCCACTCCCTCTTCCAGTAGCCCTGACTGCCTTCAGCAGGTCTGTAGACCAGAGGAGTTCCTGAGGGTCTTCCTGCCTTGGGGCCATGGCCCTTGTCTACACTAGCCTGCTCTCTACCATCACATAGCCATGCTGTACACCTGCAGTGGAAAGATGTGGTTTTCACTGATTTGGACCCAGGATGGTTGCAAGGAAGCAGTCTGGGGGATGATGGTGGAGGCCCTGGTGAGCCAGAGTTCAGCCTTTCCGGGAGCTCAGGTAAGGCTTGAGAACTGCACAGCAGTGGAACCCCAAGGGTTCTGTGAAAAACTTTGTATGTGAGGCCAGGCACATAATCTTGTTCTCCCAGGGAGTGCTGCTCTGTTAAAGGCCAAAGGAGCTGACCTGCTCTGGTGGCATTACCTACCAGATGCACATATAGGTTTCCACAAGCATGAGAAGTGGCCAGGAGGAGACCGTGGATGTAAGAGGAGGTAGCAGCAGTGGGCTGGGAGACAGTACTTACTTGAGGTGACTGGGAGGGATTTTGTAAACCAGAGTGTGAGAGTGTAGAGGACCTCTGCAGGAGAAGGAAGGCTTAGCGCGGTCAGAGTCATGCTATTGACAGAACAGCCATGCAAGACACATCCTCAAGCAGGGTTCCAGTAGCTAGAAGACACCTACCAAGGTAGCTAAGCTTAACAACCGGTCAGAACAAGGTTGAAGTTGTATGTTCTACACTAGCCTTCAGCCTCGGTCCCCAGCACTGGGAGAACCTCCCGAGGGGCAGAAGCACTGGGGTCTTCCTCATAGTTTGGCTCCCTGGCATGGACTCTTACAGTGCTGGGAGCCCAAATGTATACCAGCCCTTTGCTTTGTGATGTATCATCTTTGGTTTCCTTATTTGTCATGGGTCAGTGTTCCCTGAATCTTTGCCAAAGCAAAGAGGTGTTGTCAATAAGTCCGAATGACTTATTTCTTGGACGCCTGACAGAAGTAGTCAGTGCTAGCACAGGATCTTCTGCACTCCAGTGCATTACATGGGCTATGCATGCTTCAGGTCTGCTTGTTGCTGTTGTTTTTCTCAACTCTAAAGTAGCTATTCTGCTCCGGCTTCAGTTCCTGTGCTGATTTCCGGTTTTAGACTGCCCATGTACATAAAGAAGGCAGGAGCTGACCAGTGAAATTTATTTGAAAGTAGAATAAATACTTTTTTTTCTTACTATTTTTCCCATTTCTATAATGTGTTGGTAAAGTATTATGTGACCTCCTTCTTTCTCCTGTGTTTTTTCATTTTCCTGTTCCCCCACCACTTGATATTAGAGTGCTGTATTACAATGAAGACGATAAATGATATTGCAACTGTGCAAGGGTGAGAGAGGGAGAAGGTTAGCCGCTATCCTTGCTCTTGCCTAACACAACTTTGGGCTCTTATGTGCCAATTCAGACAAGTCTATTTATCTTAAACTTCTTCTAAATAAAAATGTAACTTTAAAACTTACCTCAAACACAAGAAAAAAGCCAGAGGCACACCAGCTTGTCCTTGGAGAGATGTTGCCATACAGGACATCGTATCAGTCACTTGTGATGCCTGAAGGATTTTTCTGCTTTTCTTCTGAATATTTCTTACACTGTTCCCTATATTCACAAGTATTAGCCTGCATACTTGTGATGCTTTAGGTGATAGTTTAGCCTGGTTTCATGGTGTTTAGGAGGCCGGTAGACTGAACACCCCTGAAACCACGTAGAGTTAGAGACCAAACACCCTGTTTTCATGGGCCCTCAAGGTCTCCTAGTAGGACAGATTTTGTAAACTAGAAGTTAGCCCACCCAGGCCCCTTCTTGGGCCCTCCTGGTAGATATGCTAATGTGTAGAGTCTTTAATTGCACACTCGACTGGGGGGACGGGGCTTTTGCAGCGTGTTCTACCTGGACGGCAGAAGCCATCGAACGGGATCCTATTAAAATACCGAGGGAAACAACCCCCAACCCTCTGACTGTGTCTGAGCCTTTATTTCCTAAGACCAGAAAAAGGCATCACTTGTCTCATTTTTCCTTGTTCTGGAAGGCATACAGGGCAAGATCTGTTCTGGTTTAGAAAGAACTTGCTCTGACTGGAATTTAGCATGGGCATTGCACCTCTGCTCCTATGCATTCTGGAGCTTCCCTCACTGCTGCATTTTCTTTCCATCCTCTATGAATGATGATTTCTAAAGCAACTGGGCTTACTCTATACAGCATCCTAACAAAAAAGGCTCTTTTCTGAAAGCAGAGTTCCCTTCTGTTGCCTTCATCCCAATGAAAGTAATGAGCAATTGACATACAGTCATCTTTTTTTTTTTTTTCTTGTAGATTACTGTCAAATTTCTTTACTGCAAGGAGCAGGGTTTTTCCTGTGCATTTAAAAACACAATATAGCAGTACTCAAATCCATTGATCAGCACAGGAGACCATGCATGGCCCTTGTGTGAGCAGTGACATTTCAGCTTTGTGTCACACTCAGTCTTGCAGAACCATAAATTTTCATTTTCCTCTACAGCTTCAGAGATGTCAGCTAGAAAACAACTGAACTCTCTTTGCTTTGAAAGGGAAACATTCACCAATGTGTAGTCACAGCATTGACTCTTACAGCATCTCCCCAGTGTCATACCTTTGAGATGCAGAAAATGTGAACTATCCCATCACACATCTGAAAGTGATAGAGACTTTGACAGGAGGATTACCATGAACTGCTTTAGATATCAGCCTGGTATGAGTTGTGTTCTAGAGGGCATATAAGAGCAGATATTAAAAACATGTATAGCTTGACGACTGCAAATAGGGAGAAATTACTCATTGTATCTCTTGATTTTAAAAAATTGTGATTATACCAAAGACAGTTTTTATATGTAGGTTCACAGCAGAAGAAAGCAGTTCTCACAACATGCAGCCAAACATACCCATATTGCCAGGAAATCCTGTTCATGCCAAAAGTATCTCAGTTCAAAATAAGACTGGAAAAGTGAATAGAAAAAAGTCTAGGTGCTATAAAACGTGAAGACAAGCTTGATCTGAACTGATTTTAGACAGCTTCTGTGTCTACTCACAGTCATCACTCTCCACTCTTGTGATAGCCAACAGAAATAAACAGGAGCTTCCAGGGCATCACTCACTAGCTTATTTTGGACATTTGCATTCAGAGAAGTGAATCATGTACTCCAGATCTCCAGCTTCAGGAAGGAAATGTTTTTCTTATTCTCTTCCCTAGACATCTGCTCTAGATGATGGCAGAAGACAATCTTACAGCTGAGGAGGTTTCATTGTCATAGGTATACCTGGTTCTCTCATCAGCTGTCAAAAACACGCCCTCAGGTAGGGAGACACCTCCAGTGTAAGCACTGTGGAGTTAACCTCTAGTCTATTCCACTGGCATTACTCCTCAGCCTACTTCTGTTGCTGCTGCACTGGGTCAGCTGTGATCTCTTTATGCATGCTTGGGAGCACAGTACATATTGCTTACTTCTTCAGGATGTAAGAAATACGAAGTGTGATTGCATGGGCAGTTCACAGAGCTCACTAGTCTCTGAGTCTACAGAGGGAGGGTAGAAAATAGAAACGTGTCATTCCCTGGACCTACTGCAACAGGCCCATGTCTTTCCTGTGCTGAGAACCCCAGAGCTGGATGCAGTATTCCAGGTGGGGTCTCACCAGAACAGAGTACAGGGGAAGAATCTCCTCCTTTGTCCTGCTGCCCCAGCTGCTGATGACACACAGCCCGACTGGTTTCTGGGCTGTCAGCACACATGGTTGGCTCATGTGAAGCTTCTTGTCCACTATCACCCCCAAGCCCTTCTTCTTAGGGCTGATATCAGTCCATTTTTCACATGGCCTATGTTAGTGCTTGGGATTACTCCAACCCCATAAGCTTCTGCTTTGCATCATAAAGCTTTTGAGTCAGACATACAGGGAGCATGATGTTTGTTGTTCAGGAGCCAGAGGTTTCCTCCTTCAAGTGTCACAATGTGCAGGTCTCAGGAAATACAGTGTGCCAGACCAGTTTGCCCTCCCAAATCTCAATTCCAAGGACGAGCATGTTCTCCTCTGTGCAACTGCTCATACTGCAGAGGATACCTTGTGGAAAACTCAGATAAATTACTAGAATGTGGCATCTATACAAGTGGAAAAATCTGCTCAACCCTTGACAAGATGACTGCACAGTAGTATTCTGTTCTCTCATAAAACCTACATATTGATAAGGGATCAGCATATCTTGGGCAAACTACATACAGCTGGAACAGAAGTTTTGATACATCTCTGTTCATGCAACTGTTGGCCAGGGAGAAATAATCCTTCAGGAAGAGCCACTCAAGTGGTGTGGCCTTTACAACGGTTTTCTAACACCTAATACAGGTAAATCCTGTGTGTCAGCGCAGGGCATGGGAACACACAGTGGAAATCCAAGTTGCACCAAACATTGCCTGGTTCTCCACGGGTCCCTACCTGGACCACTGCCAACTTCTCACTTTGTTTCCCAGCCCAGGGTTACCAGGGCTTGACCATCTGTGCTTGCAATGCAGCAAGTGAAAGGGAACATGACCTGCCCCATTCAGACTGTCCCTCCTGCTGGAAGCACCAGCCTTGCCCAGATTTTTTCTTTTGATGTCTCCTATACTCCACTTGCCTTCAGAGCAGCAGTGGGGTCCTTGGGAACACAAAGAGGACACATTTAAGAGGTCTATATCTCTCCAGACTGTGTGACAGAATCTATGAGATCTGGAATAGGAATGACCCAAAGCAACTGTCTCTGTGTGGAGGTATTTTCTTGAGCCCAGTGTTGCCCTGTTTTGCTACCTTACCTGGCAGCTCCAGCACCCTTGTGAATCATTAACAGGCCAAGTCCAGCTGCTCCTTTCACAGCTTGTCCTTTCACACAGTTTTCTTTCCCAGCCCCCAAATGTTTAATTCAAGCAAGGTACAGACAGAGAATAGTCAAAAAGATTTTATGTGAATCTCCATCTGCTGACATGACAAGCAGCCAGAGCACTGGTAGGAAAGCATGCCATATCTCTGCACTCATAGTGGGCAAGCTGGTCCTCCTTGCAACTTGTTTGTCCTTTGCTCTGACACTACAGACATTCCTGTTCCTGCTTTTACAGGCAGCAGTCTATTTTGGGGCTTGCAATAGGAGTTAAAAGTATCTCTCAGTCTCCTTCATGAATTTTCTGGCCCTGTTCCTTTACTAGCAGCACCTGGTGATTCACACCCCTGCAAGAAACTGCCATTTCCGCACTTTTTACTCAGTACAGGGTGGAGTTCTCTGGTTCAGTGCTGGTCAAAGTAGGCGGGCAGTGTAGAGCAGTCAGCCTTAGAGCTGGGATGTACACGAAGAGGACAGGAAGGGGCAGGCACAGGTGTAGGTAGGAGCTAAGTACACGTGTGTATGATACCCTAGCATGAAGGCACAGCGCCTGCACATGATTGTACAATTGTTCGTGTGACTGCCTGGAGACGTGCGTCCCACAGCAGTGAACGTGTGTGAGGGCAACTTTGCTTGAATCAGGTCTGGTGGTGCTTCAGGAGGACTTGTTAAGGTGAGATTTTCAACCATTTCTTGGTATCTACTGTGGATGCTCTTGATGCTAGCAAATTGTGACAACTTTCTGCAGACAGAAACTGTGGGTCTGGCTTAGAGGGTAGTTCCTGCTTGTCCAGACAGTCTTCTCAGTGCCCCTGCTCAGCTTTTCCCACTAGTGACAGTCATGCCAGCTGCTCACCTCTGAATGGGCAGATGACTTCTAATCCTGCAGAAACTGAACAGGTCAAATTGAAGCAGCATTTGAAAAAACTATGAGCAACCATCAGTGCAATCAAAGACCAGTGACTGAAGCTTCTCTGGTGCCAGATCCTCTTTGCTATACTATTGCCATTAGAGCAATGGGGAACCTGTATGTGTCTGGAGAACTCCTCCAGACTGGCAGAGCACTCAACATTAGTTTGCACAGCATAAGGTGTTTTTGGGCTGTAACTGTCTCACACCTGCCAGAGACATACACATGTTCAATAAATCTGTAATCTGGGGAAATGGCACCCAATGCTGAGTATGTTTCATGGGTACATTTCCCTTGGGCTGCTTGCTGCTTTCTGTAACGCTTACTCTTTGCCAGGATCAAGCTTTTCCAAGGTCCCCTGTGTGTTTCTGGAAAAGCCTAAGACTCAGCTTACTTCTTTTGAAACTAGCTGCTGAGGCAGCATCTTCACACCTTTGCTGTGGGAGATGCTAACAGGTGACACTGGATTGTATTTTTCAGTAGTTTCTATATTGCATTCTTTGTGCCCTGAGATTCTTCCAGTTCTTTCAGCTCTCAGCCAAATCTTGGCTCATCTCTGTTAGCACACAGTAACAGTGTGCTTTTCTTGTTCTGCAGCTGAGATTGTCTCAATCATTCTGGGCTGATCTTTATTTGGCAGCTCCATGAGGGCTTCGTATTTTCACTTTTGCAATATGAAATTTACTCAGTCACTGGTGACTCTGGATGTTTGATGTAGAGAAAATACAGTTAAGACTGAAACTTTAGTTTAGAAACGTCCCATCTCCCATGATGGAGAAATTGGTGAAAAATAATGTTATATAATTAGTATTTATCTCATATTAGGGAATGTATGATAGTACAGTATGATGCTGCTCTTTCATTTCTCTTCATTTCAGTCCTTCTACCCTCTGTGGAACAGACTTGTGAGGACAACAATTATCACTAATTCTTACATGAGTGAAGAACCTGTTGAAACTGTGGTCTCGCATGAGGTCATTTCTATCAGAAGCAATCACTCTGTGAAATGTCTAAAAGAGCCATCTATTCCACCCTGATTTGATTCAAGATAAAAGTATACTCTTTGTCTCCTGAAAAAAACCTGATTCCATTCTCATACTCAAGCAATTCACACGTAGGTTTCCAAAGAAACAACTATTTCTGTGGTTTTAAATCTGCCTGGGTATCTACCTTCATGCCATTGTTCATGTCTGCTCAACAGAATTTTTCTCAATTCATAGCTGCTGGCTATATTCCAGGAACTCTGTCAGGAGTTAGAATAACAGTGTTAATGCTGCCAGATAGAAGTGATATCATCAAAGTTCATTTGGAAGCCAGGAGTTTTAGTAAACACTGCTTGTATTCATTTGCAAGGAGGAAGCTGATATATCACTTATTTTAACAACGGTCTTTGTTTGCAGCTCTTCCTAGGGTTGGTCCAAATAGCAACCTGATTCAGCTCCTTGTCTGACCTGAACACTATAGGCCATTTGTGTAACCAAAAAAATCAGAGGGCTTCTTGTCCAGGAGACCAGAATGATGTGGTCCCTCACTAAATGCACAGCCCCATCCTTGCAAGACATTACTAAAGTAAAATTCATATTGTGGTAGCACCTATTGGCAACAACCAGGCTTACCCATCGGGCTGGGTATTGTCCTCACTCTGAGAAATTATAATTGCTGCCTTATAAACTCTAAGCTCAACTCAAATGCACAGCAGGTAACTTACATAAACAAGCCAATTTATACATGTGTGTTGGAGGCACAGATTAGTACTGTTCCTAGTTGGTTAGCAGCAGTGACTGCACCTGAAAATCTAAAACATCAGTAGTAGAGGAATTGAAATAATGGGAGGAGGCATCCTTGTGCAAATTAGTCTGAAAGCTTTGCTGCAGAGGAAAATTAAGGCAGGGCATAAAGAGGAGGTTAGGGAAACTTTGGGAACATTCGTAATTACTGTGGACCTGGATGACATGGCAGGCATGTAGCAGGGAAGCAGTGTCTGCATTGCAGCTGGTTGAGTCATTTTATACCTCTGCTGCTTGAGCAGGGGGGCAGCTGCTCTGCATGGGCATAGATTCTTGAGTCTAGTGCAACTGTGGACTGCACAAAAGCAGTGCACAAAGCTGTAAGGACCTGGACTAGGATGCTGCTCTGTCTGCGATTAGCATCTGGCCCTAAAGGTCCTGCTCTCTCTGTCCTGTCTTACTGTGGATTTCTATGGAAGGACTGACCATGACTAGGAGCCAGAAAAGTTTTTCAGTTTTAGTTCACCTTGGAAAATATAAAGCATCTGCACTAGCAAGAGAAGTTTGTCTCCACTGTGGCACAGCTAAACTGCCAACCTGGCAGATGGTGATGGGGAGCACTCCACGCTGCCTGGGCTTCAGTGCTGACCAAGGAGCCTGTCCTCAGGGGTGGCCCACGCTGCAGACACCCAACCTGTATTTGAAGCACAGTCAGGCACTGCTGGAGGACAGGAGAGTGCACAAGGCAGGAGTAATTGGCAAGATGTGTTTAAATGTACTTTAAAAAAAATGAATGAATTCTTTCTGCCTCAGATCCCATCCTTCAATGGTGTACTTCCTGCAGATTCCTGTGCCAGCTGGTATTCAGGCTATGAGTTGTCTCTGTAGCATTTTTATGCCATGTCCCCAATGGCATGAAAATTATTAGACATTTTCCAATAATTCAGTCATCCTCCACAGGCAAAAGAGAGATTTAGTGAATGAAACAAGGAGCCAGCTTTGGGCAGACCTCTGAGTTCAACTAGCACATTCTATTGTACCTCTTCTCATAAAAGACCTATAGGATGAGTGGGGTTGGAGGGAGGGATAGCAGGTGACAGTCTTTAAAAAGGAGTTAGGTTAAGAAGGGGGTTAGTAGGGCAGGTAAGCAGTTAAAAGCCTACACAAAGATAGAAAAGATAAACCCTTGTGGGTCTTTCTAGCAAAATTGCCTACAAAGCTGTCTGTGGCGGAGATATTGTTGTGCTTGGATTTATTACTGTGCCAAGTTTCTTCTTTGGTATGTGAAGTTTTGCCTGTGGCAACAATAAATGTTTCCTGAAATTTCAAAAGGCAAAAGGAAACCTGCATTGTATGTTTACAGCATTTTGGCATAAAAAATAATTGTAAATATTGGTCAGAGTAGGTGTTTAAAAGTAAAAGGTGGAATTGTTGAATTTGTTGAATTCTCCACAAAAAGCGAGGTTTTGCATCTTTCCTTCATAAAAATTGCCAGGATCGTTTGCAGGGGTTATGTACATGAAGAACACATTTGTGTGTGCCAACTTACTTCGGTGCACTCAACTAGCTCTTAAACTTTGATAAAAGTGCAGACAACCTTTTCAGTATCTTCTAAAACTATATAAGAATGGCTTATTGACAAGCAGTTGTTTTGCTGCAGAAAACCTTCAGCCCTGAAGTACTTATGTCCTTTGCAAAGACACCTTGTGCGATGGTTGTCACAGTGTCACTAGCAGTGTGGCAGCTTTCCAAAACCCTGTGCCTGCAGAGATGCACAGGAGTCTGATGCACCACATCCTGCCTTTTTCATCATCTTGTGATGCTGAACTTCCTCTGTCTCTGCAGATCCCTTGCAATCATGGTGAAGTCTAGAAGAGTGCAGCTGCTCCTGATTCTGGTAGTTCTGTCCTTCCTTCTGATCCACTTCCTACCCTGCAGCAACAACGCCCACACAGAAGAAAAACCTTCTCCTGTCCACATCCTCATTCTCTCCTCCTGGCGGTCAGGATCTTCCTTCACTGGACAAATCTTCAGCCAGCATCCCAGCGTCTTCTACCTGATGGAACCTGCATGGCATGTTTGGGTTAAGATGTACCAGAACAGTGCCAAAGTCTTACACATGGCAGTGCGGGACTTAGTCAGGTCGGTCTTTCTGTGTGACATGTCTGTGTTTGATGCTTACATGTCTAGCCAGAAGAAAAAGTCTGATTTATTTCAGTGGGAGACAAGCCGAGCCTTGTGCTCCCCACCTGCCTGTGACTCATTCAGTCGCAGTGACATAATCACTGCAGGCAATTGCAAAACTATCTGTAGCAAGTACCCATTCAGCAAGGTGGAGGAAGCTTGTAAAACCTATAGCCATGTTGCCATCAAGGAAGTTCGGTTCTTTGACCTGAAAGTTCTCTATCCCCTTCTCACTGATCCATCCCTGAACCTCAAAATCATTCACTTGGTACGTGATCCTCGGGCTGTGTTCAGGTCCCGAGAGAAGACAATGGCAGACCTCAAACGTGACACTAACATTGTTGTGGGGTCTCAGAAGACAAACGGAGAAATGGGGCCCTACAACACAATGCAAGTAATCTGCAAAAGCCATGTTGAGATATACAAGGCAGGAAGTCAGGCTGCTCCCAGTTTCCTGAAAGACCGATACCTGCTAGTTCGCTATGAAGACATTGTCAGAGACCCGCTAGCAAGGGCTGCTCAGATGTACAGGTTTGCAGAACTCCATTTCACACCAGAGCTTCAGAAGTGGGTCCACAACATCACCCATGGGAAGGGTAATGGAGCACAGGCCTTTGATATTGGGTCAAGAGATGCGCTGAGAGTATCCCAGGCCTGGAGGAAGACAGTTCCCTTCCAGAAAATAGAAAAAGTGCAAAACGTGTGCAAAGATGCAATGGATTTGCTGGGCTACCGGCTTGTTAGGACTGAAGAAGAGCAGAAAAATATGTCTCTGGATCTTTTGTTTGCCCAGAACTCCTCTGAGAATCAAATTTTGAAGGCAGAAAAGCTAGTCTCTACATCTACTCTCTGAAGGCTGCAGAGCGCTGAACTGTTCACCACAGCAATTGAGGCCAAAGGTGCAGGCATAGAAGTGTGTCTGCATGGATGCAAGGTCATGTAGTACAAGAACCCTGACTACATTCAGGAGAGCTCTCAGCAGCACAGGGTCACTCTCCAAGACCCCTGGAGATTCAGCCACAATGGAGGCTAAAGTAATGCAAGTTTGTTTTCCAAATTAATTATGTTAGGTTGAAGCATACAGAATGCTAAAGGAGTAGGACCAGATAGCAGAAGCTCAGACAGACCACAGTTGAAGACCAGGGAAACAACATGGAACAATTCCACTGCAAAGGAAGAGGAAATATAAAAAGAAGTTGAATAAAGATAACATTATTTGTCATGCTGCCATGCAGGATATGTAATACCACAAAAGACACAAGGATGACCAGACATTTGGTTTCTGGAAAGATGTTGGGTCTAGTGTTTTTTGTTGTTTTTATTGTTTTGTTTGTTGTTGTTGTTGTTGTTGTTTTGTTTTTTTGGGTTTTTTTTTGAGTGGTTGTTCAAGTGCAGTTTTCCTTTTGCTTCATTTGTGTGCCTCAGTATTCAGCCTTGGTGGCAAAGCTGGGGAAATGTTTGTGTTCACTTACTGTATAATGGGAAAATGGAATAAACCAGCTATTGCTGAAAATAAAAACTCCTGGGTTTTCATGTGGGAATCTATTTCTGGGATTATGGAAATCCATTCATTATTTAGCTGAAATAATTCTGTCTTCTAGCTTTCAAACCCAAGAACAGTTGTTTCCCTGGGAATTCCCACAGTCCACATGGGTGAAAGAATTCATGCTAAGGTTGAGATCCTAAAAACAAGGTAAAGACACAGATTTCATTGGCATAAATACCGAAATTGGGAAGATAGGTTAATGGGAGTGGACTGAAGAAGCCAAGAGAAGATCAGGAGGTTATCCTATTGAAGCATTTGCTGAGAGTATTTTTCGTATTGAGCACAAAAAAAAATGTTTAATGGACTATGCCATTCTCCAGTGTCTCCATTGGAGATGCCATTCGCCCATCTCCAATGGGAATATACAGTTCAAACCTGAACAACAGAATTGTTTTCACCTGGTTTTAACAGTCTTCCAGAAGACAAGGAGAAAAATTTGCTACCAGACTTGGGGAAGAGTGAAATGCCTACAAATACCTATTTCTGATCACCCTCTTTCATGTGTAAAGTGTCCCTTTAACAAGCATCTACAGAGCACTCGCTACCTTAGTAACATAGGTATCTGTATTCCTGGAACTAAATCCGTAATCCCTGAAAAGGGTGGGATATTGTCATATGGAAATAATAGTCTTATTACTAGGGATCTTGTTGAATGACAAAATCCATGCTGAGCAGGTAGCACTGGCATCATGGTAGTAAGTTCTGAAAGAAAGGTATCTTCCTTTACACTGTGCTTATGCAAACGTAGGGCAGACAAGCTGACATAGAGAAGGGGGAGCACAGAGCCACTGTTTTTCTTTATAGTTCCTTTAAAATATACCTTAACATATTCAGCTAAAAGCCTACTCTTACTGAAGTTATAGTAAAGAGCTTCCTATGTTAAGTGCCAAGTCTGATTCTAAACAAAACTAGATTCTTTTCAGTACACTGCTAATTATCTCTACACTAACCAATGTCAGCTTGAGTGCCTTAAGTTTTATTATGAATACTTGTTTTCAGCGGATGCAATCAATTCTGTGTATCAAATGTTTACTGGAACAAAACCCTTCATAGTGTTTCCAGTCAGTAAAAAAATGACACAAAAGTAACAGATTAAGTATTTCCTTAATGTACTGTTTTGAAAATTACTTTCACTTCTGCTTCCTAAGCTTAATCAGTGAAAATGCAGGATTGTTGATTTCAGTATATCTTTATTACAGTCTTTTAGGTATGTTTCCTCAATACAAAGGTTTGTAAGATTTTCCTTTTTTCTGGAAACAGCAAAGTCTGCTGCGAGTCTGGTCACATGAAAATTTAAAGTTGTCTTAACGTGAGTAAGGATGACTTAAAATACTTTCTGGAGGAGGAAAACGAAAACCCAACAAAACCCCCCCAAAATCTCAAGATGCTGATGATGACGTGTAAAACTGTGATTACATCCCTTGGCTTATGCAATAAAGATCACAGAAGTCTGTTCAGAAACAAACATTAAGTTTAGAAGACTAAACTCTGTTTTTATACTAATGAAATGTAAGATGGAGAAGTCTCCAGTGAAAAGGACATCTAAAAGCTGACTTTGTGGTATTCCTGTCTGTTGCCCTTCAATCTGGAGCATACAGTCAGTGTTTCATTGGTAACTCTAGTTATGAAAGGGCAGAAACTAATTGATTTTGATGAATGCAGGCTAACACTAAAAAGAAGCAAATAGGAAATACCCAAATTCCAGATAATGGTTTGCAGGCCCAGAATTTCTGGCTGTAGAATTCTTTAACTCAAAGTTCTTTTATGTGCATTGCCACTTTGCTCACTTTTCCAGGTATACAAATATTGCTGCTCTGGGCACTAATAGAAAGAAATTTCTTTGAACTACAAGAAGAACATTCCTGATCTTTTGTGATAGTACAGGAACCTGATATGAACATGGAAAACCAAAGCGTCTCCAGCATGTTGAAAGGAGCATAGCTGTGCTGTAGGTAAAGCAAAGCATAGAAAACAAGGAATTTTATCGTGGGAAAAGCCAGAACCAGAGGTAGAACCATATGATATGGTGTCATCTCTGAGTCCTCCAGGTTTTAACCTGGTAAGAGAGACCTAGAGCTACGTGCCTGCACAAGCAAGTGAATCTGGATAAGCAGCACCTTTCAGGAGTTTGTAACAGATGAAAGAGCCCTGAGTAAACTGTGGTCTTTGTGTCTTAGTTCCTACACCTACTGAGCACGCGAAGTGCATATGATAAGATTCTCAAGGTTAGACAATGTGTCCATACGGCTCTGCAAAGGCAAAAACACAGGATGGGGGCTCAGAAGTTTGCACTGCACATTAGACTAATTACCCCAATAAGGCAAAGTCATTCTTAAAATAAGTGTCAATTATAAAAAGATATAGTAAATCTGAGCATTTTATGTTGCAGCTATTTAATGTGTTCTACCTCTCACTTTGAGTTCTAGAGCAGTTTGGTTAAACAAGACCATTGCAACACTATGGTGCTGCTGAGATGTGTACACTGCCCAAGCCAGAATGGGAGTTTTTGGCTGCAAGAGGTGACAGATCTCCTGTTCATGAACCTGGTCATCAGCAAAACTTGGATTTCAAACCAAGCTGGTAACATTTCTGATTTTAAAAAAATCTTATTACTTTATTTACTAAGTTGTCTTGCACTCTCTCATGAAGTGCTTGTCTGGCTTCCACATGAATCTCAGACGACTGTTCAAAGTCTGAATAGCATGACTATGCCAAATAATTCTCACTTTTTCAATCCAGTGAAACACTGCATAGTGCTGTTCTAACATTTATTTGGTTACATTGGTTAACTCCTCAAATAATCAGTAGGTTGCAGTACCTTCCTGAAACAGCAGTCTCATATCGGTTTTTTATTTTCAGTATAATTTTAATTTGGCTTAAAATCAGCCATTTCCCAATTCACCTTAATTTTCTGAATGTCACAGTGCAGTAAGCTAAAATCCAAAAATTTTAACTCTTTAGAGAGGACAGAAAAAAACCAAAAAATCCCTTCACCTTTACCAGTCCATTTTATTTCACCAGAAGAATGAATTCCAGATTTTTAGGACTCACTTCAATTAAAATCAAAATAAGTGACCAGAGCACAATTTCAGGCTAAAAGTACTGAGTTTTTTGGATTATGACTGTATCCTAGCAATGGTGTTCTCCCTCAAACACAACTTAGGTGCGTACATAACCTCTGATCATTCTCTCTTGTATTTTCTTCTTCAATTATTACTCATAGCCCTGAAAGCTGGTGTACTTTTCCCAGCTAGAATATACAGCCAGGTACAAGTGTTAGTTTGCTAGGATTAAAGCAGCTGCACCTCTTAGATCTGCAGAGATGCAGAATAGGCCTTTTAATTTAAAAAATTACTTTAAAGCATTTTTGAAACTTCAGAACTTTGATCAAATTTTCTGTTGTGTTTCTGAAATTACTATTAAATTTATGCAACCGTACTAGGTCAGTAATGTCCTCTTGTTAACTGTCTCTAAATACCATCCGTTTTGCTACATTTTCAGCTCCAAATTTGGCTATCAATTTATTTCTGACATGTTCATCATCCTTCTGCAATTCTAAATCATCCTCTCTGCTCCATACAGGGTACCCATCCAAGCGCTGCCCTGTCTGCAGAAAGTATGAAGTAGCCTCCACGTCACCACTGTTTTTCAGAAAGGCCTGTGTAACAGTGAACAGGTCCACAGCAAACTTCTCCATGAAGTGCTCCATAGTTTTTACTACCTGTCCCACCACACTGGAAGAAGAACAAGTGCATTTTGGTCTTTCTTGACTTTGTAACCGAATGTCAGGGAAAGCAGAGTCCTCTGGCCCAGTTTTCAGATCAGATGCCGTTTCTCCTGGGGACCTTCCCACTCCATTTTGTGTGGAAAGTTTGGCAACATCCGAAGAGTCACTTTCTGACTAACAGTAAAAGAAGTGAAATCACCAATTAGACACGGTATTATCTGGCAAATCTTTTACCACTGCAACCAACCACCTTTCACTCTGACTCTACAGTATATTAAAACCTCAGAAATTTCAGGCACAGTAAAAGTTAGTGACTGAAGTGAAGCTGTATCCGTTAATGAGTTTGTACATGATCACAGAAAAGCACGAACTGTAAGAAAGAATTTGAACTAAGCATAGAAGGCAAAAGTAAGTGTTGATGCAACTGCAGGAACGTTTTTTGCCTGAGGTGAAAGGATGACTTCCGTTTACCAATACAGCTTTTAACGTGACAACCCCCACCACATAAACCTCCTCATGTTAACCTGGACAGGGAATCAAGAAAAAATGCACCCGCGAGGCACCATTTATCGCAAAACAAGTAGGTGACAGCTCACCGGAAGCTCCCGTTTGGCCACAGCCAAAGGGATATCGCGGTGCAAACCCATTTCATGTCTTAATCGTGAGTTTCTATTGTGCCGTCTGTGACACCGGGGAAGGCCTGTCCCGAGCAGCTCGCACGCCGTGGCGGCTGCAGCGGCACTGCTGCTCCCCAGGCTGGCCCCGGTCGCTCACCTCCGTGCTTTCGAACTCCAGATTAGCTGCCGCGAACAGACCACTGATCTGCGTGGGATCCTCCGTCTCCGAGGGTTCTGCGGGAACACGCGGGCATCGTCTGCCGGGCCTCAGCGGGACCCGGACCCACGCTCGTGGCCGCCACAACGCCCCCTCGCAGCCCTCCCCCGCCGCTGTGGCCCCCACTCACCCCAGAGCCGCGGCCGCAGGTGCCGCAGGTAGCGGTCACGCATGGCCTGCCAACTGTGCCGCGTCAGGCCGCTCCGCTCCAGCTCTATCCACAGTGCACGGCCGCTCACCCGCACCGTGCCCTGGCCGCGCACCGCCTGCAGCAGCGCCGCATCCTCCGCCTCCGTGAAGGCCAAACGGCCGCAGGGGGCCAACAGAAAGGGCTCCAGCGGCAGCCGCTGGTTGCGCTCCACGCACTCCGTCACGTACTCGGTTGACACAGCCCCGTCGGGAGCCGCCTCACCAGGCTGCGCCAGGAGCACGGCCCCCGGCTCCTGCACCCGGCACAGCCGCCCGCCGCCCGCCAGCAATAGGGGCGCCAGGCGCAGTTTGGCCACGCCGGGCCGCAGGTAGAACCGCATGGGACGCCCGTCATCCCACAGGAACAGCGACCGCGACCGCGCCGCCCCGACCTGGCCGCCCGCCACAGCTAGGCCAGCTCCACCCGCCGCCATCGCCCCGTGCGCAGGCGTGCAAGGGCGGAAGGGCGGTGGCGGCGGCGGGGAAATGGCGGCGGCGCGGGAGTGCAGCGCGGCGGAGACTGAGTCGCACCTCAGCAAAAAGTGAGGGTGGGCGAGTGGTCAGGTGGGGCCGGGCCGGGGAGGTGAAGTGCTTCCAGCTGACCCGGTGCGCGTCTCCGTCACGGCACCTGTCGGAGCGCCATGCTGAGCCCCGGCGCTGCGCGGCTCCGCAGCTGGGTCTGGAGGGCCGCGCCCGCGCTCCGATGGCAGCAGGCGCTTCATGACCAAAGCAGGTCGGTGCTTTGCGTCTGCCTTGACCCGCTTCTTTCCTTATGGAATTGTGGAAGGCGGGGTCAGGAGCGCGGCGGGAGCCTGAGGGCCATGAGGGAATAGGCTGGACCGCGAAGGTGGCTTCGGGAACCCTATGTTACTTTGCGGGGAGTTTGCCTTGTTTCGCGTAGGGCTGCTAGGCTCTTAGGAGTAAAATGGAGTGCGGCAAGTCCTTGGGCACGTAGGCACGAGCCCTCGAGGTCTGTCTAAACTGTGTTTAATTTCGCTTTCACTTTCTCTGAGTGTATGGTAGGGGATGAACTGAAGGAGTTCTAAGTGTAGAAAATGTTTAAACGTGTTTAAGAATTACTTTAACTATTGGGAAAAGTAAGAGAAGTGGTAGGGTTATTAGTACAGTTAGATTTTGTCAGAATCCTGCCAATCGTTTCTCTGTAGAAGTATCAGTACTTGCTGCATCCAGTTTCCTTCTCTTTTGCAGTGAGCTGAAGAGACGTTTAAAGGCGGAGAGAAAAACAGCTGAAAAAGAAGCGAAGCAGAAAGAGCAAAGTGAAAAGCATTCAAATAAGCCTTCCTTGACTTCTGAGGATAATGTTGGTGCTGATGAGGAGAACTTGGATCCAAATGTGAGCATCTGATCCTATGCTTATTAGATGTTCTGTGAATAAATCTTACTGACTTGCATTTTATTTACTCATGGGTAATTAAATGGCTAAAAGGGGAGAGATGTATATTCCTGTATAAGGGCAGCTGCATTTTAATTCACAGCCTGTAACATGTTTTCAGATTCTAATAAAATAATTTGATTTTGTTTGTTTCTGGTGACAGCAATACTACAAGATCCGTAGCCATGCAGTCCAGCAGCTTAAGGGCTCCAATGAAGATCCCTATCCCCACAAGTTCCATGTTGACTTGTCTCTCTCAGATTTTATAGACAAATACAGTCATCTGCAGCCAGGAGATCACCTGACAAACATTAAAGTGAGAGTGGCAGGTAAAAGTTTATTTGGGATACTGAAAAATGTAGAGTCTTAGCTGCTTTTATTGATGGGTTGGTCTTTTTTGAGTTTTGCTGCTCTCTTACTCTGTCATGAAGCCTTGTAGCAGTGTTAAACTATTCAGGACATACCCTTCAGACTGAGTGGACCTGTGCAACATCGCTTGTAACTGTAACATGGATTCCAGGACCCAAAGTTTTTACTGTCTTTTTTGTACTAGTTGTCATTTTGAGACTTAACTGCTTCTCTTTCACAGTTGGTGAATAGTTCAGAGCTGATGATTCTAAGGGATAGTACTATTTCTTTTGCCCCTGTATCCTTTCTGCTAAGGACTCTTTTCCTGATGTCTAGCATACTTTGATATTTAGGTCGAATCCATGCAAAGCGTGCTGCTGGAGGGAAACTGATTTTCTATGATCTTCGTGGTGAAGGAGTCAAGTTGCAGATTATGGCAAATTCCAGGTAATGGAGGTATTCCCAGTAGCATTCTAAACTGCACTGCATTCTGGGCTCTAGATATCTGTATTTGAGTATTCTGTTTCATCTGTGGTTTGGCTTAGGCAGCCAAGTAATGTTTTTCTTCAGATGTTGTGGTTGACTTCCTGTTAAAATAACTTCCATATACTTTTTTTTTTTTAATTGATTTTGTCTTGCAAGACGCTTAAGGACAGTTTGGAATATTGCATTTTAAACAAATGTGCTTACATTTGTTTTGCAATTACAGCTTCTACAAATCTGAGGAAGAGTATTTCCGTGTTAACAGCAAGCTGCGTCGTGGGGACATTATTGGTGTAGAGGGAAATCCCGGGAAAACAAAGAAAGGGGAATTGAGTATTATTCCGTCTGAAATCACACTCTTGTCTCCATGCCTGCACATGTTGCCTCATCTTCATTTTGGCCTCAAAGATAAGGTATTTGTCATACCAGTCAGTCTTGGAGGCAATTTGACAGATCATAGAATGGTTTGGGTTGGAAGCGTCCTTCGAGATGATTTAGTTCCAACACCCCTGTCATGGGTGAGAATGTCACACATAGCTCTAAATGGATGATGTTCTGCTGATAGTATCAGTCAACAAAGGAATATTAGTTTTGTTTTGGTATTTTTTCCTTTGGCATGACATTTTATCTAGCTTGTTCTACTAAAGATACGTGTTCTTTTCAGGAAACCAGATATCGTCAGAGATACTTGGATTTAATTCTTAATGATTATGTGAGACAGAAATTTATAACACGTGCAAAGATCATCACTTACCTTCGTAGCTTTCTAGATGAGTTGGGCTTTCTTGAGGTAAGGCATCAGCGTTTGCTTCTCTCTGCATACTGAATGTGTTTACAACTTGTTAGCTTCAAGGATGTTTTATAATCAGGCTCACATACAAAGTACTTACAGATCTGGCCATAATTGCCTTAGCATGGTGTGTTTTATCAGCTTCATGTAATGGGAGCAATTCCTTTCCTCTCTTTGTAAAGTTAAGATTATTCATCAGTTGGTGAGGTTATGGCTTGGGAACCTTTGATCAAAGTTCAGCTTGTTTGACATCAACTCCAAACTACTGCTGTCCTTTCCGTATTTCAGTAAATTAAGGTGAAAACAACATCTTTGAAATGCTGTTTTGCCTCTGGAGATAAAAGCCAGTTTTACTTCCCATAGGCAAAATTGGATTGTGTTGCCCTAGGTGCGGGAAACTGCTCTTTGCCTCGTTGAATTTAATTTTCTGCAGTGTAGAGAGAGGATTTTGTGATAATGCCATAGCACTGTTCCTGGCTTTCATAACATGAACCTAGCAGGTTCACATTTGTAGTGAATATGAATGACTCTTCATAGCAACAGATGAAGTAAGTAATTTGTTGTTACTTAATTGCATGAAAAAAGTGCAGTTCTGTTCAGTGCACTCTTAGTTCAAAATTGTTTTCATATAGTGGAATGCTGAACAATAAGTGAAATACAGATTTTTCATCAAAACTAGCTGTTTTGATTTGTTTGCTTGATCTCTGCATTTGTGGTTTGGAAACAGATTTCATGGAAACAGGGAAATTTTTTTTGTTGTTACAGATTGAAACTCCTATGATGAATGTAATTCCAGGCGGAGCTGTGGCAAAACCATTTATCACATACCACAATGAACTAGATATGAATTTATATATGAGAATTGCTCCAGAACTTTACCATAAGGTAAAATGCAAGCCTCTCATGGCTAAGCCTATATTCTTCAAACTATTTTACAAAAAGCAAATGTAGCTAAAATGAGGATTATTTTTGAAGAAAGGTGAACTTGTCTCATGAATGAGATTTGTAAGGCTGTCTTGTTGTTGCATGTATTTGGGCACTCTTAGGTTCTTTTGAGAAAGTGGATTTACTAGAATTTCATTTTGTTTAGATGTTGGTGGTTGGTGGCCTGGACAGAGTATATGAAATTGGGCGTCAGTTCCGGAATGAAGGAATTGATTTGACTCACAACCCTGAGTTCACAACTTGTGAATTTTATATGGCTTATGCAGACTACCATGACTTAATGGAAATTACAGAGAAGTTGCTTTCAGGTGAAGTATGCTGTATTATTAAAAAATGAGGAAGAATCTCTGGATGGATAATTGGTTATTATGTAGCATACTCTTCTTCTAAACCTCACATTCCTTTTGTAGGGATGGTGAAACATATTACTGGGAGTTACAAGATCACTTACCATCCAGATGGTCAAGATGGACAGGCCTATGAGATAGATTTTACTCCTCCCTTCCGGCGAATTAGCATGGTGTATGATCTGGAAAAGGTCCTAGGAGTGAAGTTTCCATCAACTGAGCATTTTGAAACTGAAGGTTAGATGCTGAGTATGAATGTTCTATAATTTGTCCTTAACAGAAAGTGGGCAAAAGGTCCCAAGTTCTCAGGCTGCAGTCTGTCAGCTGCTCTTTTTGAAGTAGTACTAACACATAGGATTGCTTTCCTCTGGTTTTGTTGGTTTACCTGAGTCCAGAAAGAAGCCTTCATTCCTTGCCATCTTTGGCAGGATCTGACTTTTTTGCCTCTGCCTTTGTTAGGCATATGTGAAAGGATATACTCAAGAGGCATGGTCTAGGGAGTTCTTGATCTGTGGAAGAGATCCAGCTTTTTACTTCTAATTTCTTCTCTCCTGTGCAGTTGAGCTTACATGCCTGTAATTATAGCTTGGGTGTATGATCATTTGGGTTTCTTAAAAATGTAATTATGTGCTATTTTTTTTTCTGGAATTGAGAGACATACGGAAACAAATTCTTATAATTTATAGTGATCATTTCCCCCCCCCGTTCCCTCCTCTCTCCCCCAAATAATAATGTTCAGCAGGTATGTGTGTGTGTGTGTAACTGTTGTCAAATTTCTGAAGTATAAAATAACTGCTATTTTACTGTAAACAATGAAAACCAAACACTATTTCTGTAGATATAGTGAACAATGTATAGTGTAGAAATGGTTTAAGGTCATGTTTTCCATGATGTCTATCATTTAGATCTTACAAGTCATTCTAAGAAATGTTGAAGGATCTAATAAGAGCAAAATGGTTGCTGGGATGGCTGTTCTAATTTTCATCTGCAATTTCAGAAACTCGCAGGTTCTTCGATAACCTTTGTGTGGAGAAAAATGTTGAATGTCCACCTCCCAGGACAACAGCCAGGCTTCTTGACAAAGTAAGTAAAGGTGCTATTTCTATAATCCTAGTATCTTTGAGGATGTCTCTGTATCTACAGAAGTCTCTTTGAAGAAAAGGTTTAGCTGCACCAGGAAAAACATGCTGCAATGCACTTCAGCTATTGTATTACAGTGAGAAAACTTGCAGGTGTCAAAATCTGTCATGTCGTCTACACTAAAATGTAGTTTACTTATGTCTGCTTAACTTGAGCACTAGGGGATTTTAGTTGCATAACTGGTCTCCTGTGGTTAAAACAGAATTGCTTTATCTCAGGTCAGTTTTGTCTGTTAGATGCGTGCATCTGTATGTAGCTGATCAAAAGGGTAGGAGTACCATATAGTTCTAATAGCTGTATTCCTTTGTACCCAAATATTGTCTGATAGCTGTTCTTTTGATACTTTTCCTATTGGCCCTTACTGTAATGTGCAAATTGAATTATTGTACAGTTTTTGCTGTGTCATTTTTCCTTACCTGACTAGGACACACTCTCTGTTGATGAAGACATTACCATGACCAGAAACACTTCGTAAATTCTTGAGATTTTTGGTACCTTCTTCAGTAGCAAAGAAATTAGGGTGCTTGGTGAAGGCAGTGCTAGGAAAGTGCATAATTTTACACTGCGTAATTGTTTCACTTTTGCTTTCCCAGTTAGTTGGTGAATTCCTGGAAGTCACTTGTATCCACCCTACATTGTTTTGCTTTTGTTTTCCCAGTTAGTTGGTGAATTCCTGGAAGTCACCTGTATCAACCCTACATTCATCTGTGATCACCCACAGGTCATGAGTCCGCTTGCCAAATGGTAAGAGTATGACACACAGTCAGTGTACAACTCAAATCTTCTACTTCATTTAAAAAAAAAAGTTGCATATGTGAAAACAGAGATTTTGATGTTGTGTACTAGTTTGGGAATTCTGACACAAACCAACATAGACATTGGCTCCTGAACTGTGAAACCTATCATCAGGGAAGAGGTCGATGCTTAGTACTTTGGAATTTTGACAGCTGTTAGTGTTAAGTGTGAGCAATACCCCTAAGTAATGTATGTGCTGTTTGCTTCTATAAGTATGTCTATTTTAAGATATGTCTGTTTTGTCTTCTTCACATAGGCATCGCTCTCTTCCGGGACTAACAGAACGCTTTGAACTCTTTGTAATGAAGAAGGAAGTGTGCAATGCGTACACAGAACTTAATGATCCTTTCCGACAGCGTCAGCTTTTTGAGGATCAGGCCAAGGTATGGTGCCTTGCTGACAGTGAATGTAATACAGGCATGTAAGCAAAGAGTATTTCCTATGTCTATTCCAAATCTGTCATTAGTACCTACTGCTGAAAAGAGTTGTTACTCTTTTGAGCAAGTGTTTCTCATTCAAGTGAAAGCCTGTCATTAAAATTCAATTCCTTTTATAGGAACCTTGCTCTTCAAGGTAAACAAGATCAAACACTGCTGTTGATTAGGTTTTTAGTGCAATTTTATTTTAGTATATCTTCCTTTTTATTCCACCCAAAGTACTAATCTGGAAAAACACAAATGTGCAAAAAGTTTTCTCTGTCTTTCCCAGGTTGAAAGGTTTTTTTTCCCCCAGTTAAGTATTTATGTAGTCATTTTAGGTTCTTAAACAAATTTTCATGTCCAGTAAGAGTTTGTATGCTGTGTAAGAAATACCTTAATTTCCTGAACAGAGTACTAATATTTTAAGTGGACTCACAGGATAGAGGTGCAGATTGTGAACTATTAGGCTTGCAAATTTGTAATACATGATTTCTCTATGTAAGCCTCCAAAAGGAGTGACCGAAACTCATTTTGTTATTCATTTGGTATACAGATCCATTAATGCATGCTTGGCCACACATGACTGAGGTCAAATGATGTCGTCTACAGAAACAGAGTTCCTGATATTCTTTCTAATGGTTTCACAGTGCCTGAGAGGTTTAAACAATTGTCAAAGCCGAGAAAATAGATTTACTTTAACTAACTAACTTGATAGTAAATTTTAAAATGTTCAGTCAGAATGAATGTTGTATATATGCTTGCTGCAGTTCTGTCATGATTATAGCCAGACTTTGCAGACATGTGATTATATGTATTGAATGAAAATTAGCCTCAAAATTTAATGTTAAAGTGGAGACTGAGATAAAGGATGACAGTTTGCATTTCAGGATTTCAAGGAGAAAAATTTGCCATAACAGTCTTTGCAAAGTCTTCCTTGAACCTGTGAGCAAAAATGTTTGCTGTTACTTTGACACTTCCTTTTGGGCATTTTTAAAATTTGAGACAGTTGGCTAACATGTTTTCTTTATTACAACTTTTGTCACTTGGAGACTGTCTGGGTCAGGTGCATTAGTTACCATCTCTGTACGTGTAGTTACATCTCTGTGTAGGGTTTTTTAGTCTTGAGAGGAAAAAAACAGCCCCTAATCTTAGTTTGTGGAGCAGCTACTGATGATTCAAGCAATTATGCTTCTTTGTTGCTTCTGCAAATATTGAAAGAGGGATTGCTACCAATAAAGAACCTCATAAGCCTTCGAAAGCAGTTCATTCTACTGTCATCTGCTGCCATATGGCTCTGAAAGATGGCTTTTACTGAAGAGCCTGGGCCTTTGCCAAGATAGGAAACTTACAGGTCAGAAAGACATTGAGTCTATAGCTATTTTGGGAGCACCTGTACAAAGGACCTGCAGAGTTCTCTGTGTGCAGAGGTTTCTTCATCTGTTACTGATTTGCACAGCTCTATCAGGCTTTGGTTTCATCAGTTTCATGGCTGCTACAACTAGCAGTATTCCTCCTTTGGGTAGGGGTTAGCAGGAGTGGTAGAGTCTAGCTCTGTACAACCCACGTTTTATTATTAATTTCGTCATTTAGGCAAAAGCTGCAGGTGATGATGAAGCCATGTTTATTGATGAAAACTTCTGCACTGCACTGGAGTATGGTCTTCCTCCTACAGCTGGCTGGGGCATGGGAATTGATCGCTTGACCATGTTCCTTACAGATTCCAATAACATCAAGGTAAGCATTAGCAGTGGCAGTGCCTTCCTGTTGCTGGTTTTGTCAGGGAACAGGGAATGGGATTCGGAAAATCTGGCCATCTTTGACGAAAGCAGTGCCTGCCAACGCAGCTGTGTAAGATTTGTGAAGACGCAGAATCCCACCTGGGTAAAGCTCCTTCGCGCACCTGCTGAGCTGCCTGCGGCCCGCGGCTGAACGGCGGAGCCCGGGCTGGGGCAGCTCTCGCGAGACCCGCGCACGGGATGTGGGGCGGCCGCTCGGCGCGGCAGCTGACGCTATCGCTGTTCGCAGGAGGTGCTGCTCTTCCCTGCCATGAAACCGGAGGACAGCAAGAAGGAGGCGCAGCCTGCCGAGGGCACCTCTGTGTGAGGCTCCAGACCGCCGCGGGCACGTCCGCGTGAAGTCCAAGCGCGGCGAGGGCACCTCCGTTTGAGCTTGGGAGCGGCGCGTACCTTCAATAAAGGCAGCTTTCTCTGCACCCGTGTCTGTCTTTTTGCGCTTGCGTAGGAGCTGCCGCTGCCGGCGGCTGCTGCGCGCCAGAAGCAGGTGCGCGTGCGCGGGCGCTGGGGCGCTGTGGGCGCTGTGGGCGCCGTACGGCCCAGGCAGTTCGGCTGCGCCGCCCGTCCCGGCGAGGAGCAGCGGCGCCGGCGGCCGGGCGGGTACGGACGGGCCTGCGGGGACCGTGCCCAGGGTGGCGGGAGGTGCGCCCGAGCGCGGCGGCAGCGCCTTCGGAGCGTGGGCTTCCTCGGATCTCTCGGCAAGGGGGAGGCCTCGAAAGGAGGCGGGTGGTGCCAGGCGCCTCAGGTGTACTGCAGAGACCGCACCGGGACGGCGGCGTGATGCGTGCGGTTGATTGCTGCATAGTGGGAGCCTTGGGAACCCAGCAACCTCGCCTGCTGCTGCACTTAAGGGTTCTGGCATTGTTTTTCTATTTCTTGCGATTCGGAAAAAGTTAACTTCCTATAAGTAGTCTTGAAAGGGGTGATGCAGTTAGGTCTTTGTTATTGAAATGTGGTGCAGGAAAGTGTCGTGCAGAACAAAATGGTAGGGTTTGAAGAGATATGGAGGTTGTTATTCAAGTGTTGTGATGGAATCCAGTTCTGTGTAGAACCTGCACTTGAATCAAGAGCCATGTGGTCAGCTGATGAAATCGCTAGGCTATGTTACCTGCATTATAGGACCAGACTTCCTAAGCAGGGGAAACCAGATCCAAGCAGAGAATGGACTTCCCTGGCAGCTGTTGTCAAAGTAGAATCTGCAGCTCAAGGAGAGACTCTTGTTAGTCCAGGTAAGTTGCAGGGTAAGAATGAGTTATGGCGATAGGGGTGGGAGGGAAGGGAGGGGCAGAGGAGGTTCTTGATGCTTTCTTTTTATTTCCTTTTTTTAAGACGCCTTTAAAAAAACATACACCCCTTCCTGTTCCATTTCAGTCTCCACCCAAATTCTTTACTCTTTGTGATTGTAAAAGCTTTCAAAACTTCTGTCAGGAAAGGGGTGGTTTTAGTGAAATGCTATTCTTCCCAGACTGTAAATAAGACAATGAAAATTTTCATTTGGCTGTTCAATATGTGGTGACCTGAATTCCTAATACAGACTCTTGAAAAAGTATGTTTAATTTGATAAAATCCTAGAAAGGTTTGCTCTCTTATAACAGGTTGTGTTACTGCATTTTGCATTTGTGTTAGTTTGTTGTTATCTTCTTTTCCCTTAGTGGCACTTCAGTGTTGTCAGGCAGATTGTATCCCATATTTATTATTTCTTATGTGCCTGAGGAATGCTATGGCAGTGTCTGCTGTGTGCTGTCTGACTATCTGTGGCCTCCTATGCGGTCATGGACTTTTCCTAGCACTAGTGCTTCTGCCTGCTGTATTCAGTTCTCGATCTCATACTGTTTCCTTTCTGTAAGGTTGCATGGTCTACCTTGCTGTACATTCCCTTCTACTCAATGTTCTGTGTGTTGTCTTACCAGAATGACTGTATGAGAGCAATGCTAGTTATAGGTGATAGTTTTTTCAGTTAATGTTGTTTCTTTTTCAGTAACTAAGGAAGTTGTTGCTATGGGAACTGGAACAAAATGTATTGGCCGAAACAAAATGCGAAAAACTGGTAAGTATGGTGTAAAATTCAAGAACAGACTACCTATGCTACCTTTTTTCTTGCTGGTGTCATAGAATCAGTGAAAATGTTCCAGTTGTTCTGCTCAGGCTTGTTCCGGACTGAAGCCAGAAGTGTAAGGCAGACTTTCCTTCATCAACGAGAGGGGAACTTAGGCAGCCACAATGGCTGCCATGAAGCTTTGCCGCACTTGCTGCCTCAAAAGTGAATGAACTTTTTATATGTGGAAATGTGTAGTTTAGGCCCTGAGTCTGCATACTCAAAGGCTTCGTAACTAAAAGCAAAACAAAACATGAGCAAAATAATTGTGCTTTGGTTGCCCGTCGCAGTCTAGTTTTGTTGCAGTCTGATGCAAGAGGTACCACTGCTGGTACTAACCAGCAGAAAGGTACTAATGGGGTTTTTCTTCCTTACTGAGTATTTTTGCATCTAGATAGTTTTAAATGTTTGTACAATAAATATATGGAATACATATACATTCTCACAACTACTGTTTCTTACTATATATTGTAGGAGACTTTCCTTGCTCTGTGTGTCCATTCTTTAATTTATGTATCTGTCTCCTCTTCTTCCCTAGGATAGGGAAGAAGCCATAGTAATGATGAATGCTGAAAAGCGGCTAAGGGGGAAAAGTGTTCATGCATATGTAGGTGCAGGGCTTTCTACCCTCTTTAGAGTTCAGAGGAGGACTGGACTGAGATATGAGAAAGTTTTTTGCCTGTATCTGGTTTAGGCTACTTCATGTTCTCTATAATGTCCTTCATTTTGAAATTAATTAGTGGAACAAAAGAGAAGAAACTATATGTTTCTTGTGATTTGGCCATCTCAGAAGAGTTGTAAGACAGACATTTTTTGACTGATTTAGGAAAATTATGATTAAACTGTTGTGCCATTTGCAATCAAGATATTAAGGGTCAAAGTAGAAAATTGACTAGGAAAAAGTAACACTAATTTGTTTTGCCGTTGTTTGTCTTCAGTGATCTCAAATTCGAAAGTATTCTCTTGTGATAGCATTTATTTTTAAACTAACTTGATGGTAGGTCATGTTAATGATTATCTGTTAGATCACTTTTAAACCATTAAAACTTAAAGATTATTTCTGTCACCTGTCCTTTTACTCCTGAAATAAAAGATAATCTACAGCTTCTGTTCCTTTACATACTATAACAGGCAGATGCTGTAGGAAAGCTGAAGATGAGATGTGTAAACTTAGTAAATATCAGAATTATTTGCAGGAAAAATAGTTTAAATTGTAGGACATAGTTCAGAAAGAAACTTCAACCAAAAGCTTAACAAACACTTGAAATTTTCTGGCAGAATTTTTTTTGAGAATATCAAGATTTACCCTTGAAAACAAAAGTCAGGAAGATTTTGAAGGGCGGTAGTGTTTGTTCAATTCAGAGGGTTTCCAATATCGATTAGTTAAAATTTGGTATTCAAACAAGTCTCTGACTTGCTGCAGACTGGGTACTTTTTATTCTTTGCGTAGGCAAACTTCCAGTCACCACCTTTTGTGGTGACTGGAAGTTTAAATATCTTGCAATACTCTGAAACCAATGGTAAACCTTCGGATGCTAACAGATACAGAGTGTCCTATGTCAAATTCTATTTGTTTTGTCTTCTTTTTAGTAATGATTTAGTATTTGCATTTGGGTTTTGCTTTAGGAGACATTCTGAATGACAGCCATGCTGAAATCGTGGCCAAGAGGAGCTTCCAGAGGTGAGGCCTGAGTGAAATTTTACTCAATGCTGGTAACAGTGCTGTTATTCAAGGCCACCTGAGGGGGTTGTGATACAAATTGTTTTTACCTATTGCTGAAATAGCCAAATTTTGCAGCTTCAGGTGTGAGAAGGTAGTGAAAGACTGCATTACTTCTATGTGGGCAACACTCCTTTTCCTATTGTCAGCAGGATTTTAGCCTAATTTTTATCCTTCTAGGTAGTGTTAAAGCCTTTTCACAAAAGCTTGCTTCTTCCTTGTTCTTGTGGAGCCTCTGTATGAGGGAATTAAGATCTGATTTCATATGACATCAGTGCAGATCTGATGACTACCAGTCAAGGTTAGAATTTTTGCTCTTTCCCGCATGTCAGTCCTCTTGTTTACGTGGAATAAACTGGTTCAGGGAACTGAGCCAGGAGAATAGTAATTCTGCAGAAATTAGTATGATTCTTGCAATTTGATGCCACTAAACTGAGTCTGGTAGGATCAGATGAGTTGCAGAATTGGTAAAAACACACACAGTGGGAGGAGAGGACCTTACCTATACAGTTTGAGATAGTTAACTCCACTGAATCCAACCCTTTGAGGACTGTTATTAAAGTTCCAATGATGTGTTTACGTTTATTATGTTGGATGTCATCTCTCTGTAAAAGCATAACTGATTGGCTCCTGATAGACTCCCATCAGTAAAGAACAGACACTAGAGGGCATCTGAGTTTTGTTGTTTTCTCATTGATCAAAAATGAAGTCAATGTTTCATGAAAACTTTCTGCCTAACAGGTATCTTCTCCATCAGTTGCGGCTTGCAGCTTCCCATCAGCAATGTATCTTTAGTCCGGGAACTGAGACTGGGAAATGGAAACTCAAATCAAATATCATATTTATTTTCTTCTCCAGTCATACCCCATGTGAGTATGCTGGAGTGAACCAAGTACATTGCTCCCACTTGTAGAATCTTTTCTACCCCTTGTCTTTGTTTAGTCTCTATTTGGTCTGGATTGAGAGTGAGGCAGTAATTCATGTTACCGATACGTTCCTGAAGATGTACTTGAGTGCTCCTCCACAGATATTTTTGGCATTTTATCTCGATTTTATCTGATTCATGAGAACTCAGTAAATCTGATGTACTGCTCATTATATAATGGAATGTTTCACTTTAAACAATAATAGCTACTATTAACTTTTCTGGAAAATGCAATACTTGTCAGAGGTCCTGTTATATTGCCTTGTTGCTTTGCTTTAAACATTATCTCCTTCGATTAAAATTTTAATAAAAAGTACTGACATTTACCATTGTTCGTAAAAACAACCAAACAAAAGATACCCCACACCCAACCAACAATCACCCCCAACCCTGTGAAACAAAGAAAAAAAACCCCAAACAAACACCAAAAAAACTCCAACAAGCAAATAAAAAACCCAAAACCAAGCTAAAAAGAAAAACGGGGAAGAAGAGCCAACACCGACTCACACAAAACCCCCCAGCAAACCAAAACCACACTCCTGAAAAACAGGGAAAAAAGTCCCATTCATGAAACATCACTAGCTCCTCAACACAAAACTTCTTAGGGACTGTAATGAAACTTCTGTCATGGAAAACATTTTTTGTGTGTTTAAAAAAGCAGCACCACAAAGGTGAAGATCTGTTGACTAAAGGAAGGAATGCGGCCTCTTGGTCTGCAGAAATATCAGGCATCTTGATGTTACCGTGCTCTTTCACCAGTGTGTTCTTCAACTGCTAGTCTGTTACAGAGCAAAGGAGTCTTTAAGAACTCCCAAAATATGCCTCATCAGTACTTCATACAGTGAGTTAGTTGCTCATACATTTTCATGATTTTGAGTGCATTGCTGAAATATGCAATATTATTTTTCTTCATTAGTGCATTTGAGAATAGAAATTAAGTCTTCAAATTCATTAGTGAGAATTATTTCATTATTTTCTTTTTCTCACATTGTGAGAAATTTCTCACATAAATCAGCAGGCCTGTCTGGCTTGCTTTGCTTTGAACTGAGCTTCAGAATTTTTGTTCTGAGCTTGTTTTGGTGATACAGATTTAAGTTTTCACCCTTACTTGACAGATTATTCTTTCATTATTCTTTTGAGGTTCATATTGTTTGGTTAGAGCAAGCTAGTTTTCTTGTGAGTCTTCAGCACTGCTTGTAGTCTGTCAAATGCCTTTGTTACTTTTTACTTTATAGATAGTAAATTTTGCTTTCTTGATTATTTCTTACATAGAATGCAGAACTTGAAATGAAGCATATATTGGCTCAAATTTCAGTGAGATTTTATTCAGCGTTGCACAGGACAATGTTGTTTCAATTCTCATAGTTTTCCTAAGTGCAGATCTGTGAAATCTAGTTCTAATATTTACTGGTATGATGTGTTCCAGTCACAAGATGTTTTTTTGGCCAGTTTTTTGTTATTTCTTTTGTTCTAGGTGGAGATGCTTCTATTTTTCCAATCAGTGAACCAGAGAACCAGGTTTCTAACCCAATGACTGGAGGTAATGCAGCTGGACAAGCAGCAGACTGTAGAAGTAACCATAATCACTTGTGTCCAGAAGATAAAAGGAAATCAGAGGAGATGGCAAGTAATCATATAATCAAGAGAATGAAAACTGATCATGGTGGTTGTTTTTCCACAATCACTGAAGACCTGGCTGTTCAACATGAATCTGTGAAACAAGAAGACAACACAAATCAAAAAAGCTGTGAATGTTCTGCAGAGATGCAAACAGCTAATAAGGAGACTGGCTTAGTGAGACCAAAGGTAGTAGATATTCATAGAACTGGAGCAAAATGTGTACCTGGAGAGTTGGATGATGCCCGAATACCTGGGCTGGGGTTTCACCATGTGGGATTATTACGAGTGAAGCCAGGTCGAGGAGACAGAACATGTTCTATGTCCTGCAGTGATAAATTGGCTCGCTGGAATGTGTTAGGGTGTCAAGGAGCTCTTCTGATGCATTTTCTGCAGTATCCAGTGTATCTGTCAGCAGTTATAGTGGGGAAGTGTCCATATAGCCAAGAAGCTATGCGGAGAGCAGTTATTGAAAGGTAAGTGCTCTCCTCAGATGGTGTGTATGGAGACAGTGAGTTTTGGAAGACAATGCTTGTCATACAAATATTAGAACTTTAGTAAGCTTTTGACAATGTTTCTTGTAATTGACACTGTTTCTTCTGATAGAGAATATATTGAAGTGTGAGCTGGATGAGCAGACACGTGAATTGAAAATTATATGAATGCGCCCAGAAGGTAGTGATCATTGGGCAAAGTGTAGTTAAAAGTGTAAGTAGCCATGTACCCCAGGGATCATTACTAGGTCCAAACTTATTAAATATCTTCATTAATCAGTTGTCTGGATGATGGTGCAAACCATATGCCCGGACAGTTCGCTGAAGACTCAAGACTGAGAAGTGGCTGATAGGCCAGGGCGTTGTGCTGCCATCTGTTGCTGACATCGACAGGCTGGAGAAAAGTAGGAACTTCATGAAGTTCAGTAAGGGGTAGTGAAAACCTGCACCTGGGAAAGAATAATCCCATGCACCAATATATGCTGGGGGCTGCCCAGCTGGAAAGCAGCTTCACAGAAAAGAACTAGGGGTTCCTGATGGACGTGAAGTTGAAAATGAGCCAGTAGTGTGCTCTAGCAACAAAGAAGGCTAATGGTGTCCTGGGCCACTTTAGGCCAAGTATCACAGCAGGTCCACGGAGATGATCCTTCCCCTGGGTTGAGACTGGTGAGGCCACATCTGAAGGGCTGTGTCTAGTTCTGGGCCTCTCAGTACAGGAGGGATGTGGACATACTGGAGAGAGGCCAGCAAAGGGCCTCTAAGATGCATAATGGGTTTTTAGTGTCTCTCATATGAGGAGAGCTGGGACTACTCAGCCTGGAGAAGAGAAGGTTTATGGACATCTTACCAGTGTGTATACATACCTGAAGGGAGGTGGCAGAGAAAATGGAGCCAGGCTGTTTGCAGTGGTGGTGGTGATAGAACAAGAGGCAATGGGCACAAACTGAAGCACGGGAGGTTCCCTTGGAACGTCAGGAAACACTTTTTTACTGTGGGGGTGATGGAACACTGGGCAGAGGTTGCCGTGAGAGATTGTGGAGTCTCCCATCTTTGAGTTACTCAAAAGTTACCAGAACACTGTCCTGAGTGGCAGGCTGTGGGTTGCCTGGCTGGAGGGGCTGGATCAGATGACCTACAAGAGGTCCCTTCCTACCTCAGCTGTTCTCTGATTTATTGAAGTGGTTCAGGACACCTCGTATGTGACAGCTTGTATTGGTCAGCTGGAAGAAGACAGTTGTGTTACACTGGAGAGGCAAAGCCTGTATGCATTTTCATGGTCTGCTTTTTTTTTTTTTTTTTTTTTCATTTGTCTGCTTCTTTAATCTCAGTTATATCCAAGATCTGATCTTTCTCCCTGCTGTGAGTAGTAGAGCTCTCATAACACAACCTTGTCACCTAGGGGAGATCTACGTGAGAGATGAAGTGCACTACTGCAAAATGAGGAAAGTCATCTGTTGTGCCCTGGCCTTCTTTCTCCTCAGATCCTTCAGTTGATGAAAACTATCCCAGCAACAAGGATAGGAAGTGGATGCTTTTTTTCTTTTTTTATTTGGGAGGCTAAATCAGTAGGGAACAGTAGAGCAGTAGAAAAGAGTAAGTGGATTTGGGCAGAGTGAAGGGAAAGGAGAGCAAGAAAAAAACCAGGGAGCTGAACCATTCTTTTTAATTGACAGTTACTAGACCAGCTCATATGAAAGGTTTTGACTTTGTTTAGTAACTCCTTTTCTCTGTACCCCTGCATCCTTCTAGGATGATTAGTAAAGAGGTCATAAGTCTGTTAATGGAGAAACTCCAGTTACATACTGGTGCAGCTTTCTGTATAATCCTTTCCTCATTCTGTAACATGTAACAAGAATTTGCCTAGCCTTGTTAGTCTTAGTGCAGCCAGGCACTTTTTCAGACAATTGCATTTGACAATATGAATCTCAGTATTAATTCCTGCTCTATGTAAATATTGTGGTAATTAAACACATGCCTTTTTTCCTCATATGATCCTAATGTTATTCAGTATGCAATGGTAATTTAAGGTAACAAAGATAGGATTATACATGGAACTGTAAGTATATTTTGTATGTTTTTAGGCTTTGATTATAAACCTTTAGGCTCATAAAATAGTTGCTGATGTAATGCAACTGTTGACTGTGTAAATACTTCATGATTTTTATTTTTCTTTGTGATTGGGGGAGTATATTGCAGTTTTTGTACTACATACCTAATTGATTATAATAGCTTTTAACCAGACCTTTTTAAAAAACAATCGTAGTTTTTTTTAGGATGGACAAGGTCCTAATAAACTAATGTGGCTTTGGGGTTTTATTTAACAAATCTTTTTCTGAAGGAAAAAATGCCTCCATACCTCCTTGTCTGACTTTATAGCTCATGTTCAGTTCAGTTTTCATGTAAAAGAAATGTATTTTAGATAGTGAAGGGAAATTGTGCAAAATAGTCTTTTTTGAGGAGAACAGACTGAAAATCACATGCATTTTTCTGTGTTTACTTTAGGTGTCAGCACATCTCATCTTTACCGGATGGTTTTCTCACGCAGGAGGTCCAGCTGCTGCAATCAGATCTTCAATTTGAACATAGCCGTCAGGCAATTCAAGAAGTTCAAACTAACAGCAAAACAAAACTTGTTCCTTGTAGTGCAGGTGAGTTAATTTGGGCTGGTTGCATAACTGTGTGCAAAAGTCCAAATAGAAATGAGGTGGGTTTAGTTGTTTGGAGTGGAACATCATTTCTTGCCAGTATAACTAGCGGTAAAGCATGAAAAGCAAGAAATTAATTTCAGATCATAACGTAATTGTTAATAATTAATAATATTTGTCTCAGCCTCTAGTTTCCAGTAGGGAGTTTTCAGACTGAATAAATACTTGGTTGATGTCATTAAGAATTTATATTCTAAACACAGGCAGAAAATAACCAGGGAAAGCAAAAGTTTACAAGAGGAAAACAAAAGACTTCTTGTTTCAGTTAGTCTTGCATTCTCCTTGGTAATGAACAGAAGACTTGCCATGCTGAGTTATTTTTGTAATCACTCCAAAAATGAAGAAAGAATACAGAGTAGTATAGTCTAAAAGTTGTATTGATAGATATTTTGGGCATGGCATTTTTTGTCGTGGTGATGAAGGAATGCTTGAATCTCAGTGTGGTTTAGCAACATGGTCTCATTTGGAATAAAAAAAAGGAACTGCCACTCTATGTGTATGGCTAGGCAGTTTCTTTAACTTGGACATGTTGCTGTTCTGCTGTTGTATACTTTTTTGTCTGAATCAGAACTGGAAGTTTATCTTTTACAATACAGCTAATGATAAAACAGAATGGAGACAAAGAATTCCTTAATGGAATTCACATTCATTAAGTTGTGACGCACTGTCGGACACGAAAGAAACACACAGATTCAGCAGTAAGTTAGGACTACCCAGGCAGAACCAAAAAAGAGGGTCTGCCTTTTTTTATTTACTTATTTTTATATCTTTTTCAAGACAATCATGGATTGGTTAATGAGGTTACCACTTCTACAATTCTACAGGATAATCACACAGTCTATCATCTTTCTCCACCTTAGGAGAAAGGAATGAAAAACAATCTAGAAGTTCAAAACAATTTAGGCCGGTTAAGAAAACATGGACTATGTTTATAGAAAATGCATGAGAAATTCTACTACTGAAGTAAAAACATAGAACACTGCAAAAACTAGGGCGACAAAGTTGGAGTTATTTACAAGTGCCAGGAAGTAAAATACTTTAATTTTGTGAGATAGGAAACAAATTTCATCACTGGAAAACAGTGCCTGTTGAGTTAGCAAAAAAGGCCTGAAAACAGCTATGACTAAATTCAGTGTATGTCTTTCTTGCTGTACATTTCTCAGGTCATTCTGTTGAATAAAGATGAATGATGCCTTAGCATGCTTTTTTTATGCCAAGTGATTTCTTTTCTTGAAGGAGTAAAAATCAGAATAAACTAAATTTAGGACTGTTACACAGAGCATTGAAAGATGCTTGATAGGAAGATTTCGCTTGTTATTTTAAGAAAATACCTGTTCTGTTTAGTGTTTTGAAGTTTGAGATAATTATGAAAAAGTGAAAGAATGGAAAATGTTTTAATTTTTAAGTAACTTTGTATCTGCTTGTCAGAAACCGATATCTTCTAACCAGGAGATTTTTAGAAATTTCGCATGTCGGGGGGTTTAATACCAGTCATATGTATTTAATGTTCTTTCATGTTACACGGGATTGTAATTTAGTAGAGTGATGCAGCATTGCACTTGAATCACAGTGTAAGTATGATTGGCACTTAGCAGAGTACAACAGTTGCAGCATACAGCTGAATTGTAATACAAGGGTGAGTAAAATACGCAGTCTTTGAGCGTCTTGAATAACAAGATGGTCTTTAGAGTGAATGCATGTGCAACTGTTTTGCCTGTTAGGATCACAGAGAAGAGGGAGAATTTAGGTAACAGAAGTTGGCTCGTGGTAGTAGAAGTTGAAGAACTATGCTATGAAGGGACAGATTGGACGTGTCCGTTTCTGTTGACATGCTGCTGATGCTTTGTTCATCACTTAGAAATTTTAAGGTATTGTATGCAGAGTTTCAGCATTAAGAAGTTTACAGTCTGGGATTATTACAAAGTTCCCACACTTGGGGTAGAGTTTAAGGCTGTTGGCACTTGCTATCTCTTTCAACAAATTATTTCTATTTGACTACTAGCTAATAATGTTTTTCAAGCAAAGTCTACAAATATTTGGTGTATGTCAGTTATTAAACATGAAACTACAATAAGGAAGAAAAACATAGAGTGATTGGTGCAAGTAGTTTAGGGCAGTATTTCACAGCTTGATGTGAAAATAAGCCATCTAACTGGGAAATTTCTTCATGCTTTGTATGGACAGGATGCACAAAAGAAAGTAGAATCCCCCAAAGAAAAAGAGAATTACAAAGCTGAAGGCCAGAATTTAGAGGAATGGATTGTTAAATGATCTAATTAAGATGAAAGCTCTGTGTGTGTGTGTTTTCATTTTTTTTATATTAAACATTCTTTTAGATATTGGAATTCTAGCCCTAGAAAACCATAGTCCTCATTCTAGTTTGAATTTTGTTTGGGAAGCAACATATGAACAAATAGAATAAAAGGAACTGTTAGGTTCTGGTTTTGTGATAAGAGCATCTCCCTTATTCATAACAATTTCTTCTACAGCTATCAGTTGGAGTGCAGTCCCTGAGCAACCTCTGGATGTCACCTCAGACGGCTTCCGCCAGGGAACAACAAAGAAGGGGATTGGGAGCCATCAGAGCAGGTGGGAGAGTGTTGTAATATCTGGACATGTTTTATTTGTTAGCTTACAAGCCTTTGTCAGCTCATGTGATGTTGTCAGAGCAGGAGGAAATCTAGAGAGTGGTGAAGAAGGGGGGAAGGTAGAGAGCAGGGGAAAAGGAAGAGTCATTGTTTAAGGGAGAGAGGACAGTTGGAATAATGGAAGTGAAATGAGAATTAACAAGTTTTTCCTATTTCTTTGTCACTGTTGAGAGCATTGTAGATAATGGTGGTGAGGGACTGTGATCAGCTTTTATTAAAAGGATGTTTACTGTTGAAGGGAACAGAATTTTTGGTTTGTATTTTTTTTGGTTGGCGACTGTGAAGGAAATGCGTGCATTGCAGTTTCCCTTCCTAGAGATTTCTTTTTCTTTAATAGTCAAGCCAGCTGACCTGGATGTATGATCATTAAAAATGTAGCTTTGAAACATGACTTTTTGCCTTAAAGTTTGAAAATATGTTAAAATGATGGCAGCACATTCCTCACATGAACGTGTCACCTTTCCAACTGTCATCTTGGCACTGTGCTCTTTAAGAAATCCTCTATCAACAATCATAGTTTAAGTAGTTACGTATTTTTCTTGAGGCTGAGAGGAATACTCATAAGCATCTGCAGACAAATTTCTCCATCTCTACGTTATCTTCATTTTAGGTGAGGTGGCCAAAATTATCATTGTACTGTGGAAATTCAGCTTGAGGATTGGGGTTCATGTTTTAGCTGTTGACTGATTATACTACCAATTTATCAATGGTCATGTTGTTCATGTTTCCCAGACTTCTGGGGAGGATGGTGATAGTCCTGAGAAGGGGTGACTAGTACAAAAAGTGCAGTTAGACAATTCTTGAGGAGAATTTATTCATATGCCTGCAAGTTCCGCATTCTGAGCTTCTTGAAGTTAGGCCTGATTTGACTGAAGTTTATCCTGGTGTATCGTAGTATTTCCAAATTTTCAGTGGAAAGAAGAGGACCAGGAACTTTGTGGTTTGTGACCAGTATTGGTGTCTGGGATACTGCTAACACAGGTGACCTAGGTGACTTAGTGCATCTTTTAAGACAGGCTCTGTGTGCACTGTAGAATATTTCTTTTCAATATGCGGTATGTAAGTATTCCAGAAGACATGTGAAAGATCAAACAAACCAGCTTACCCCGTGTTCTCAGTAGGATTAAATTTGTTACATAGCATTTGTGCATCAGCTCTAAAACTTGAGAGCCATCAGCTAGCTGACAATTAGCACAAAAGTGTAAGAACACAATTGTTGTTGAAAGATCCGCTTCTCAACATGTGCTTGAAATTCTCTAAAACTTTCAAAAGTTATTAGAGCCTACAAGACTCTGTGATTACAAACATCTCGTTTCCTCAGGAAATCAGGAATAAAAACTGTGCCAAGGACCAAGTGAACTATTTACACTTTTGAGGTAAACAGTCACAAAAGGAACTTTTATATTGAAAATAGGGAATTTACAGCCTTATTGGCAGTGGTGGTGGTTAATCATAAACAAGACTTGTATTTCTACATTCTTTTTTCTCTCAAAGAATCTCAGGGTGATTGCTGGGAAGTGTTGTTTGAGGGTTTTTTTGCCCCTTTCAATATGCTAGATGACATTAAATGCCAAGGAAGGTAAAGTTGACTGACTAAAAGGAATTTGTAGGTAAATGTCTGGTATGTGCTTTTGTTAATGGTTAATTAACTAAACCACCAAAAACTACAATATGAACCTTTGACAGACTAACTTGAATATTAAATTTTAGAGCATCTTTGCATGCCACATCACCAGTGGGATTCAGCAGGGCTCTGTTTTAGGGCCAGTGCTTTTCAGCATCCTAATAAATGACTTTTATGCAGGACTAAATGGTACACTAAGTAAGTTTGCTAGTGACACTAAATTGAGAGGTGCTGCTGGCTGCCTTGAAAGAAGACAGGCCCTTAAGAAAGACCTCAACAAATTACAGAGTTGGGCAAGCAACAGCCATATGAATTTTAACAAAGACAAATGCCAGTTCCTGCACATGACACAGGGTGACCCTGCATGTATGGACAGAGTGGGGAACGAGAGGCTGGAAAGCAGGGCCGTGGAAAGGGACTTGGGGTCTTGGTTAATGGCAAGTTGGATACAAGTCAGCAATGCCCTGGCAACCAGGAGGGCCACTTGCATCCTGGGGGGCATCAGGCCCAGCATTGCTGGCCAGGTGAAGAAGGGGATTGTCCAGCTCTGCTCTGCACTGGTGTGGCCTCAGCTCCTGGGGGCAGTTTTGGGCACAGGAACATAAGAAGAAGATAAAGCTCTAAGTGTCCACGGGGGGGGCCATCAGGATGATGAAGGGTCTAGGGGGGAAGCCCTACAAGGAGCAGCTGAGGTCACTTGGTTTATTCAGCCTGGAAAGGAGGAGACTGAGGGGAGATCTCACAGCAAGCTATAACTTCCCTGTGAGGTAACACAGAGGTGCAGGCACTGTTCTCTGCTCTCTCCTGACCAGTGATAGGGCCCGAGGAATGGCCTGGAGCTGTGTCAGGGGAGGTTTAGGCTGAATATTAGGAAAAGGTTCTTCACCCAGAGGGTGGTCAGGTGCTGGAACAGGCTCCCCAGGGCAGTGGTCACAGTGGTCCGAGTTCAAGGAGCATTTGGACAATGCTCTCAGGCACATGCGGTTATTGGGGTTTTCCTGAGCCAGGAGTTGGACTTGATGATCCTTATGGAGATTCTATTATAACTATGCCATTACTGATGTTCTTAAAATACATGCTAGCAACATAGGAAGATTTCTTTGATTGATTTTTTTTTCAGTGCTTCTGGAGAATCAGCTTGCAGTTGTTAGAGAATTGAATCAGTCATTGTTAAGACAAGTATGCAAAAATAATTAAATCGAGGAAATGGCTGGGCCATTCAAAACCAAACTATACTTCATAAACAATGATTCTGGTTGCCATCTCTTTGGGGAAATAGAAAGGCTCAAAGCTGACAGATGTATATAGTATCTTCTAAAGATCTTTCAAACTTTGACTCACTTTATTTTTTTGATGACCCTCTTTGTGTTTAACTGCCCTGCAGCTGTTGCTGAATGTGTCCTCATCACCATTGTGAAAAGGACAGCATTGTTCCAGATACTTCTGCTGCTTCATTTATTTGTTTTGAATAATACAAAATTCAACAGTTCGAAAAAGCCTTTAGAGTCCTGTGCTTATTTGATCTCTTCTGGGACTAGTCCTTCTGGCTAAACCTTACTGCAGCTGTGAGCTGATGACAGTGTAGTTTCATGCAAATAACAGTGTGATATTAAAATGTTCGTTCTGCAAACCAGTGAGTGCTGGCTGGGAGAATTGGGGCAATGCAGGTCTTTGTCAATATAACGTTTAAAACTAAGGGAAAAGGCAGGCGGGCAGCTTGGATGGGGTAGGAAAAGTTAAATGATAGAGTAGTTTTTGCATTCTTTGAGAAGTGAACATAATGTTTTCTATCAAAAATGTTTAGCTGGGATGTGCTGCTGTGAGCTGTAAGGTGAAGTGAATTTATGATTTTTTTTCCCCCATCAGAATTTCTAATTTTTTAATTTTTTTTTATGTCAGATCCAAGATCTGTAAAGTGGAACTCTTCCATAAATTCCAAAAGCTGCTGACAAGTATTTCACAAGAGGATCTACCAGACACTCTACGGTAAATACATTAGAAGAGTGGTAAAGGCATTTAGAAGAGTGAGTTTATATTAATGAAACCAAAGAATACTGTGAGGATACAGTATCTGCTCATGAATCTCAGATAAGTCCTTTGTTAAACTTTCATACTTGAAAAATGTGGAAAGAGACATGAGGAAGTAGTATCTTTTTTGAAAACATGAGCTATTAGAGCAGCTGCCTGCGGCTCTCTACCCTTGGTGGTATTCAAATCCTGCATCCCAAAATTGTCGTGGAGTTATTGATATCTAGTTGGTGTTCAGTAGTTCTATCAAATGCCACCTCTTCGACTGACAAAAAGGAAGTGTTTGAGTAAAAAAACTTTTTTTTAAAGTCTAGGCTAAAATCAGCTTAGTGTATGGTGGGTTAAGAGCTAGTTAGATGAGATAGTGTATAGGGCTCTTTCTGCAATGCACATGTTGCATAAACAGAGACCTTCCGGAAAGAAAATAAAGCAGCTTTTGTCTGAGGAAGCCATAATTGGAATTTTCCTTTACACTATTAAATACAAGTTTGGTTTATCAGATTGGAGTTAATTACTTGCAGTAATCATCCAGTATAGCATAGCATTAGGTGCATTATGTATGTGGTGGTATACCCTAAAGTAAAGCATAGTTTCATGTGTACAGAAGCTTAGTTCTCTTTGGCTTAGAGATTCTGGGAGATGTAGAAGGCTCCAAATCCATTGCCACGGAAGGTTTATTTTATTTTAGACTTACTTCCAGATATAATTTCACCAGCTTTAGGATGCAGTTATCCCAACTCATGAGCCAGATTAACTGCTTGTAGGTGCTGATGGGGATGGTCCCTCAGCAGTTCTCTGCTGCTACTGGCTGTAGATTGCTGTTTTTTCCCTTGTATTAGTAGCACTTCTCCAGTCTCATGATGAGCCAGTTCAACTAGGTAATGTGGCTGAAAACAATTTCCTGGTCTTCTGTGTTTTCTCTCGGACTAATGAACTTAATTGGCCAATGGAAATCTAAAACAGATAAAACCCATGCAAAGGAAGTAGGAGACATATGTGACTGGAAGCAGGGGAGATAGGTGATTTCAGCCTTTCATGGTAGTAGTACTGGATGTATGTAGTTTAATGTAGTAATACAGTAGATGCAACGAATTTATCCAAAGTCAGTGCACCCTGGATCTTTAATTAATGGATCTTGTTTGCTTTTGAGTTTTGTTGAATTAAAGATTGCGGTTACCTCCTGTGTCTATAGCAGTATCTCATAACTGTTTCCAGGTTTTCATGTTGCCATGAACCATGCTATTGCCGAGATGCTTTCAACTAATTCTATAAGTAGAGATACTTTGTCCTTAGATCAGTTTGAAATACAAAATGTTTAGCCTCTTTTGGGTGGGAGTTTTTCCTCACTTGTTTAGCCATCGCAATTTCCTCAAAACAGATTGAGAACTTGTGCGCTGTTGGATAGGTGACTCATTATGCTGATCATGTGCTGCTTACATAAAGTCACTTCACCTCAGGGCTTTTCTAGACCATTGGCTTTGTCATTTCCTTTGACTTTTTTGTCCTCTACTGTTTTTCTGTCTGGGCTTCTCCTGACAAAGTCCAGCTGATTCACAGATGTGACATAGTTTTTATGTTGCACAAACTCTATTTATATAGTAGAAGTGCTAGCTCACTAGTCAGCTTGTGCAGCTGATTGCCTTTGAAGTCTTTGTTTTTCCTCCTCTTCACTTAAAAAGCAAAATTAAAAGGTGTTTTTGTGTTGCTGTTTCCTTCATCTTCCCTTTTCCTTTCTACACAGTATTGTGATGTTTTCATTTTTCTTTCCCCCTTGGAGTCTGAGTTTGAATGAACTTCAGATAAGAAGTCCTACACTCTCAAATTGTTTCTTTAAATGTCTGTGTATTTAACTGTTACCCAGTTTTGTATTTTCTTCACTTTCAAATGTATCTTGTTATCTTTTCCCACAAATGGTTGGCTCTAAAGCTGTGCTGTCACCCAGTTTCCTTTTTCCACTTGGGCCCCAAATTCCTTCCCTGACTCTTCTAGTCCACTTGTGTGTCTCTTGCCTCCCATCTTTTCTCCTCCATCAAGGAAAGCTCATTCTGTAGTACTTTCAGCTTTGCTGAACAGCTTTTTTTTGTAGTTGTAGGGTACAACAACCCTAGGAGGAGGTTATTCTTCATGTAACCCTGCCTTCATCTACTGTTGTACACTGTCAGACTTAGAAACTGGGGAATTTAAAGCTTTACATGGAACTGATTCTGATATACTTTTATTTTCTTTTTTTTTTATGTGTGTGTATCTAAAGCTGCTTCTCCTGCTTTTTGTGACTTTCTTATTCATTCTTCGTTTCTCTCCAGAGGATCTTTGTGGGTGCTGTTAAACTGGAACAGGTAGACAGCCTACTGGGGCCAGAACTTTGCTGGCTGTTCTAAAAGGCAAGTTTAGGTATTCATAGTAACATAGCTTATCTAAGATGGTAAGCATGACATTCATCGATTTGGGCTTTTTCAGGATTTAGTTTATTTGCTTTCAGATGAGACTGAAAAAGAGGTGGTGTTTGGCTAGCATGAGCTACTTCACCAAGAACCAGACAGTACTGTATTATGCTGTCCCACCTTTTTTCTTCCTTTGCGCTAATTCTTACGATGTCTTCTGTGCCTTACTTACATTCTCGCTCATCTCTGTCTGGGTAGACTAACTCAAATGTTGTTTATTTATTACCTCTTACTGCCACCTGTCACACCTAATTTTCTTCTGTTGATTCTCTCTCTCATGTTATCATTTTGAAATTACTGGTGCATAAATCCATGTTTTTCTTCTTTCTATGTTTTCCATGCTCACTGCCAAGGGAATGGTGTCACACCTTTGGACAGTGTTGTGCTATTGCTAATCTGAATTGTTATATAAAATCCTCTGCAGTATCGTTTGCAGATCACTTGATGGTAATGTGGCAAAGGAGATTTTTTGCATTACTAGGGTTTTTTTCCCTGCTGTTAGGAAAAAAAACATGCCTTAATCACTACCTGGGGAAGTGAAAACCTTTTCTTGTCATACAGTGGCATCCACCATAGAGAGTCTCCAGGTACTGCTGTTTGTACAAAATGTGGCTGGCTGTATGGCCCTTTGTCTGAATCTAAGGGAGACTTTGTAAAATAAACCTGCCCTGACTTTCTTGCTGGGCTTATTAAATGAATGACTAATCCTCTTTTCTCTTAAAATGGAGTCAGGAGCCATCACAATTGAGATTGTACTATTATTCTTCCTTCCTGCTCAGGTTGCAGTATGGAGGATTCTAGTTCCAGTGACACCTAATTGGAGACGGGGTGGGCTGTTGTACAGAGGAGTGCAAGGACTTTCAGATGGCTCCAAGATTTTATGTAGGCTAAAATATAGAACCTTCACTTGTGCTTCACATTTAAGACTTTTTGCCCATGAGAAACAAAAGGTGACTGCTAAATATTTTCTGCTGGTGTGACTGAGGAATTGTTGGTATAATGAAAGTAACTGTCATTGGGAGCAGTGGTGGTGCCGTTTCGCTGCTGTTTTTCAATTAAAAACTACCATAACACAATACAAACACATTTGGCTAAAATTTTGTAGCAATTTTCTAGTTCCTTTTCGATTTTCTGTTCAAAGTTTGTATATTAAACAATTCCTGCAATGGTCCTACCACTGCATAGAGGTCTGTGGGACAGTGAGATCCCCTGATCTAAGAAAGTCCTTTATGTATTGCACATCACAGATGTTCATTAGGTCTTTGCCAGAATGAAGAACCTTTTATAAAATGGCATTTTCTGTGCATGAAAATATTTTGTCATCATAATTATCTCAAGACTTGACTTCTTTTTAGTTAGTCTTTTGAGCTTCAACATCTTTTCATCAGTGTGATTCAGTTTTTCCACATCTTAGATTACACTGGAAAAAGCTACAAAGCTCATTTTCCAATTTTTCAGTGGCATTTTCGAAAATCTGGTCTCCCAAGCTAGAATGCAGCAATGCAGTAACAATCTTCCAAATGCTGCAGAACCTCAAATTACTGTAAAAAAACGTGCTGTATTTGAGTGGAGCTCACTCTTTGAGTTAGCTCAGTCTGTGACTTGTTCTGTATTTTCTTCAGACTTGGTGTCAGTTAGTTTGCCTGCAATAACTGCATTTTATCTGCAGCACTGAAGATATATAATCAGAAGAATATAATCAGCCCACGTCTGGTTTCCTTGGTCCCCTTATTATATTATAGGTTCACAACAGATCTTTATACAGTGAAGATCTGTGATCTTTTGCTCCCTTAGATGTGATTCATCGATTTTTGTAGAAGTAATATTTTGGTTGATTCCTTATGCTTATGTCAGTATTTTTCATGTATAATGTGTCTGAAATCTCAAAAATACATTATGGGTTGAATGTAGATGTTCGAAACTGAATGTGGAGTTAAAAGCAGGGTTTGTTAGTGAGAAGAAATTACTGTTGCAGTGTATTGCTTTTCTTTGCAGGCTGCCTTGCTTGTAAGCCCATTCCTGTTAAGCCTTGCATATAGTTGAGCATGAGTGTTTACAGGCATAATGGTAAGTTGTGTAAGGTGTTTTCCAAGAGTGTAATACCTTTCTGAATGAAGCCTGTGGACCACCTCTCATGTCTCTGACACATAGCTGTCAAAATCATTGTCTCTCTCTTGCACAGTGGTGTAGGGGCAAAATTGAAATAGTAAAGGGAAACATACAAGAAACGTGGTCAGGAAGACCTGGCTAGGCTGGAGATCCTGTGATTGTATTGAACTTTGCCTGGGGCAGCAAACTAGTGCTTCTGCCAAAAAAAAGTCACAGGTTCTTCATTACTAATGCTCAGAGCCTAATGGCCCAACTAAATCTGGGATACAGTCAAACCACATGAGGTTTTTATGCAGATGCAATATACTTGGAATTTGAAAACATTTTTCCCATACATCTGTTGAAAATTCCTCAGAAGCTTAATGCAGAAATTGAGCATGAATTAAATAAATCTGATTTTGTCAGCTTCTTGAGGAAGCTGTTTAAACTACTGCTTTCTGTTGCATGCACTATTAAATTACTGTACTGACGTTGTCTGCTTGACGAATGAAATGCCTAGAGGCTGCGGTTACCCGCTTGAGTAACTGCTAGAGTGTGGCGAAGATCCTGAGCTGTTCCTGTCTATCCTGCTTTTTTCCTAGCTATATTTTTCTTACTGTCTACTGTAAGGGTTTCCAAACAAAGAATTGGAATAATGCAGGTTAGAAAAATTCCATATGCATTTTACTTAAATTGAATCAGACTGATGGATATGAGTTGAAGAGCCATTGATATGACAGCAGATACAGAAAAAAGAGCAACATTTAGCAAGGAAGAAAAGAAAAACAGGTGAGGGGGAGGTGAAGGTGTTGTGATTTAACACTGGCCAAACACCAGACACTCACAAAAGTTGCTCACTTGCCCTCACCTGCTATAGCTGGGCAGAGGAGAGAAAAATTTAATGAAGGCTTCATGTGCTGAGATAAGGACCGGGAGAAAACACTCCAAGGGCAAAACTGGCTCAACTTAGAGGTGTACAAAGTGAATTTGTCACTAACAAAGGGGAGGATAATGAGAAGTAAAATAAGCCCTTGAAAACACCTTTTCCCCCCCAGCCCCTCCTTCTTTCCCACCAGCAGCTCAGGGAGACAGGGCATGGGGATTTGATCAGTTTGTCACCTGAGATCTTTGCTGTGCAGGGAGAGGAGTCCTTCCCCTGTGAGGTTCTGGGGTCCCTCCCATGGGAGACGGTTCTCCGTGAACAACTCCAGCATGGCTTCACTCTCACAAGCAGCAGCCCTGACAAAACTGCTGCAACATGAGTCCCTCCCATGGGCAAACAGACCTCCCAAAACTGCTGCGGCATGGATCACTCTTCCAGGGGGTGCAGTTGTCCAAGGACAGGCTGCTCCAGCCAGGAAGCAAGGGCCCTCTCTCTCCACCAGGTCTTCCACAGGCTCACAGCCTCTTCCAGGCATCCACCTGCTCCAGTGTGGGTACCTCCCCCATGGGCTGCAGGTGGATCTCTGCATCCCCATGGATCTCCATGGGCTACAGGGGCACAGCTGCTTCATCATGGGCTTCATCATGGCCTGCAGAGGAATCTCAGCTCCCATGCCTGGAGCACCTCCTCCCCCTCCTTCTCCACTGACCTTGGTGTCTCCATATTGTTTCCCTTCACATGTTCTCACCTCCTCTCTGGCTAGAAAAAAACACTTGTGCCCCATTTTGTTTCGATTTTCTTCTTAAATATGTCATCACAGAGCTGTTACTAACCTCTCTCATTGGCCCAGCCTTGGCCAGCAGCATGTCCATCTTCTGAGCCATAAAGGATTGGCTCTGCTGAATATGGTGGAAGCTGCTGGCAGTAACTTCACACAGAATCCACCTCCGTGCCCTTCCTATCCCCACTACCAAAAACCAGGCCATGTAAAACCAACATAGGTGGTGTTCTAGATACACAAGTACCTGGGAGAGGAAGTGCCTGCCTATGATAAGGTTTTGGGGCCAGTTGTGGTAGGTTGGCTTGCATCCTTCTTGGACCTGGTTGTTTCCTGAATGCTGCTTATGCAGATCGTTGCTAATCTTTTGTCTGTTCAGTGATGCTCCTAAACTACGATCCAGTACTGATAATGGGGTTCTGTGACCATTCCACTGGCCAGCTGGGGGAGAGTTGTAGTGGGGCCCTTACATGGGACTTTTGAGAACAGCTTAGAGGTTAGTTTCACAGAGTATGATTAATGTGAAAGAAGTGGAGAAAGCAAAGCGGATTTGCTGTGGTAAGAGTGCAGGTTTTTTAAAGGAAGACTGTATCTCCTGTATTCAGCAATGGCATGGACAGGTTCTCCACTCTTGAAGGTTTGAAGGATAGATAATATGACTTGCTCTGCATGTCACAGTGTTTTAGAAATAAATTTGTAGCAGAATGCTGAGTGCCTCAAACAGCTTCTGATGGTCTGCTGTTACAGTGGAGCTGTGGGGGTTTTTTGGGGGTGATGGGTGATCATAATTGTCTTTGAGCATGAAAGCCTGTTTTAGAATTAGTGCAGTGGTTCTCGGACCTCTCAGATTAGGGTTCCTGTAGCAGTTTGGCTCTTCCTCTTTCTTGGTGAAGGTCATGTTGCCTATGATCTTCCCTTCAAATTGAGTTTAATGTATAAACATTGCATATCACATGTGGCTGACAGGTGTTTTGGCAAAGGGAGATGCAAGGAAAGGGAAAAAAGTCTTGATGGAATTGTCTTAGAGGCACTTGTGTTCAGATACTCAAGACCTAAATTTCCCTATTTTGAAAATCATTGGTGTAATGTACTCAGCAGAGTGACCAATTGTTCTGCTGAGATTGTGGGGAGTAGTTGCTAGTTGAGGAAGGGGAATAGCACTATAACTATTGAGTCTCTTTTGCTTGAGGGAAAGTAAAGAGATTATTTTCTCCTTTGTCTCATTCTTCTCAGTTAGTTTTTTGTTGGAAAAGAAAAACTGTCCAGTTCACTCTATCCTTTTCCCTTCCAGCCAGTTTTTAGCACACTAAGGCTACTTCCACTCAGTTCAGAGCACCCCTAGCCACCTTTTCAGCTTTGCTTCAGCCATTTTTGCTGTCATGGAAGTTTTCTGTAACCTGTGATCACACAGTCAAACACAGATATTTGTAGTGCTAGAAGAGTTGTTTTGCTTCCTTTTGTAAGATTGCTGACAATGTCGAGCTTTAGAGCCTGGGCATCTACAAGTCTCCCAAGAAGAGAATTTAGCATTAAAGAGTTCATAGGAGATCATCAGGTTTTAGATGTTTGATTTCTTTTTTCATTTTGTGACCTCACATTCAATAGGATCATAGAATTGTTTTCATTTTTCTGCATTTTCTGTCAGGATGAAGACTCTAAAAACCTACTGGGACTACAAGGAAGCTGCATTAAATTATCAAGAAGCCTGGAGAGTGCTGCGTAGCCAAGCTCTGCTGGGTTGGGTCAAGAATGCCAAGGAGTACCTGCTTTTCACATGAGAATCCATGTGACTATATGAATCCAGGAATAGGCTCTGGTCCACAGCAGATACCTCTGCAGTTCAAGGGCCAGAAAGACGCCCTCTAGTTTATGTGCTGTAAAGAGATAGGAGTGATAAAAAAGCAACTTAGAGAATACCTTATTTTGGCTGAGTTGAAGTCCCCTTTTTATTGAAATCCAGAAAAGGACCATTGCTGACTTAAAATTCTGAGCTGCTTGAAACAGTACGCCTCCAAAAGAAAGGAAGCAGTGATGTACTATCCTAGTATCTGAGAATATGGTCTTCTGCCATAGTCATTGCAGTGAAAGTAATATCAACTGAAACTGAAGCAGTACTATGGAAAATTTTAGTGCTTCTTTTTCTTCCACTTCTCATACTGTTGTGGTTGTTTTTCTGTTGCTGGGACAACCATAATGTATAGTAAGTAATACTTTCATAACACTTGGCTCTTCTTGTTTGGTGCCTGGAAGAATTTTCTGTGTCCCTCAGCCCCATTGCTTCTAACTGGAAGTACTAGTTCTGTTAAAGTGTAGTTTTTTTCTGGGAATCCTTCATATATGCTGCTATTTACTAAACATAGCCACAGATACCACCACAGCAGAAGCAAAGGCACTAGGGAGGAATCTGTGTCAACTAATGCCACTTATGATGTCCTGTGCGTCTCAATTTCAGGACTTTGCCAGATAACCTTTCAACTGCTTTGTTTCTGTAGGCAGGAAAAAAACCTCTTGAATTACTTGGTTCAAATTGGCCAATCCTGTGTAATTACAGGCATTTACCTGCTTTTCAGTGTTTCAACCACTGTCCATCTCTGTGCCCCCGTGTGGTCAATTAAAAGCAGAAATGCCTCAGCCATTTATGTCACTGTTCCTTGTGTTCATTAATAGTCTGGCAAAGGGGGAGATGCTTTGGGGAGTATTGAAAGTAGTCTTTGACTTGTCTCTTCTAGTCTCCCATCATTATGCTTTATTCCCAACTAATATCTGCATGGCAAGACAGTCAACATTGGGAGCAGTTGTGAGGAAAGCAGTGTGTAATCCTCCTGAAGCCTTCTGTCTCAGTTACTGTCTTTTGTGAGCAATTTCAGGACTGTGTAACTGCTACTGAGCACATTCCCCTTTTGTATTTTTCTCTTGCAAACCACAATTCTTAAAATATTTGGACAAGGTAATGGCAGGGTGAAAGAAGTGGATAATTTAGAACTTAAAAATTCTTCAGTGATTTTAATTTTTTTGTTCTTTGGTATCCTATAGGTTTGGATATGAAAAGTGGGCACAGCAGTTCTCCAAACAGCCTTTGCTGTCAACCTACTGAGCTACATATGGGACCAAACAGTACACATCACATTACAGTCTGAGAATTGATAGCAGCAAATCCTTTTTACTTCACACTTGAGTTGACTTTTTGAGTAAGAATAGTTCTCTTGTAGAAGAAAGAACAACTTCAGTTCTGTGTGTATATGCCTATTCTCTCAAATCCAGCACTAACATGCAGAAAGACCAGTTGTATTGGTGAGGGGGAGGTCATTTTATATGTAGAGGGCCAGGGATTATGGAGATTAGTGACTTGCAGTAGTCATCAGAGGACAAAAAATGGCCAGATGCCATTGCACATAGGCTACAGGGTGAACTGCTGAAAATATATGGTAGCAGTTACTGTAATCGAGCAAATAGCATTCCAAGGGCAGAGTTCTGTAGTGTACCTAAAGAGCTGTCAGGAGATTCCCGGGTTCCTGAAATTTACTTTTGTTCTTCACTGAAATCTTACAGAAATTATTAACTTACCGTACAGAGTTTCCCATTGTTAATCAACAATCTCTGGAGTGAGCCTGCTGACCAGACTGGAATGTTCCCATTTCCTATCCAGCTGCAATATTAAAATGGGTTACGTAAGACTAGTTCTGTAGTCTTGGCATCAGAGTTTTCAGATGAGCAGTTATATGGCTTAAATTCTTTTAACTCTTTTCTAAAATTTGAGCCCGGCTGTTAGGATTGTTCCTTGTAAGATATTTTTGTGCATTTCTAAAATACTTGTGAACTGTGGATTGCTGCTTTTCTGTTACTTGTCAGGTTTTAAAGTAGTTTTTGAGGTGCTGAACACTGATGCTAACCTCACTTTTTGGATGGAGCTGAGGACATATTTAAGCCTAGAGCAAGTCAGTGAATATGCAAAGAGAGGGAAGGAGCTGAAACAGAATAGCATTTTAAAAGCTGAGGGGCTAAGTCTGCGGGATCTCATCCTCAACTTGATGGCATTTCTGTGATGGAAGATCAGTATTTAAATACTGCATCTGTTTCATCCCAAAATGTCCAGAAATGCTGTTAGCAGTACCATGAAACTGTTGGAAAAATCAGAACGGAAAAATGCAGAGATAGGAAAGGACAATCTCTGCTTTTGTAAAAGGTAGCAAACTAAACTTGGACCATTGTCAGCAGGTCTTTGGAAGAATTGCTCCTGGAAAGTAACAGCTGACATGTTCCAAGCCTGTATCACTCCTTTGTGCTGGGATAGCTGACATCCCAGAAAACAGATAGGCAAGGCACGGGGAGGACAGTAGAATGCAGAGACTCTGCCACCAGGAGAGCAGAGGTATCAGGAAGGCAAGTAGCAGGAATGAAGTGCCCACAGTTAACGAGGACAAGCAAACAATTGGTAGCGGGAGCAGCAGAGCATAGGAGGGCACCAAGACTCCCACCATATGTGTAAAATGAGCACATCTGTTTTACCCAGATAGGTCTTTGTCTTTCCCAAACCTGTTTGGGCACCAGTGGCTCCTAATTTCTAGGACAAAGAAACTGTAATCATTGAGTGGGATGTCTTTAACAGTGTCACTATTAGAGACATCATTCTGTTTTCAATCATAGCAAGAAGGCAGGACAGACTCCCTGCTTATCTTTAAGGAAGTCAAAACCAGACCATAGAAACAAGTGGTTTTGTCCAAGGGTAGGAGTAATCAATCTTTGACCTTGAGGCTGCAGTTCCATGAGACAAGATGCTAGCATCCCACTGTCTTTGGAAAAGCAAAGTTTTGATCTTCACAGTGTTCTTCCACTGCTCACCTTAACACAGGCTGAAAGGCTTACTGATCTCAGTACATTACGAGTAAATTGAAGACTATTTAAATTACTGTATTTGTAGAAAAACAAACCATGAGCCCAAAACAAGGTGTAGCCTTTCACTAGGAGTTAAATGACCTCTGCAATAAATCCATTAAGCACTAGAGGAAAGGAAGAGCTAGGGTTGTGCTGCTGAGGGCAGGAGAATTCTGTTGGCAAGGAGGAAAGAAAGGTGTTGGAGTTCTTTCTCTCTGACTGATAATGCCATAAGAGGGCTGCAGCAATGACAGGTACATATTATATACAATTAACATACATACCTGTAGAAGCAAGGTAATTTTTGAGGAAAGACCATCGAAATGGTCTAAGTTTGGCCTGAATACTTAATTACTGAATACTAAATTCATCCAGTACTGGTTTAGTTATATTGGGAGATGACATTTCAATTTTGCTTAAAGATAAGTGACGCAGAGGTGTTGCTGTAGGAATAGTGAGGTATTTCTTCATTTTTTGTTCAGTGCATAAATTGAAGTGTTAACAGAAAATGAAGATCATATGGGATCAAATGCTTTATATAATTTTACAAGGGTGTACTATCTAAGGGGATGCATTTCACCTATGCATTTCAAAAGGAAACCTCTTGATGTTTGCCATTTTAAGTATACCTGCAGATGTAGAATATTTATCCTTACATTCTCTGGAATTACTTGCATGTCTGGGCTCCTAAATCTAAAAGAATAAATACAGAGATATTAAAGAGAGCAGTTAGGCGTGGGCTTTAGGGGCTTGTGAAGGGTAATCCAAAAGTTACCTCAATCATAACATCTTCCCTTGCTTTTAGATACATCTATTTGCTAGCATGTAATTAACTTCATCTAGCATTTTTAAGTGTTTCTTACTCCTCTGTTAACAGCTAAGAAAAAATATTACTTGATAACTGTAGAAAAACTGTAAAGTTTCAGCATAAAGGAAACAGAGCATTTTCCAGTAATAAATAGTAATTTAAAAAATGACAGATGAAACCACTTTTCTTCATTCTGAATCAAAAATTCTGTTAAGAGTAAACATTAATGTGTGGAAAGGGAGGTAGAAATAATTCAGGATGGAAGCAATGACAGAATGTTTCCTAAAGCAGTGGTATACAATGCAGCACTATTCTGAATAATGAAAGGCTTACTGAGATCCACAGTGCATTTTCAGATGCAGTAAGCCCATGCATTACAGTTACTGTGACAAGCCTCAGTAGTGTCAACATTTCACAGGTTCCTACGTTCACATTTTGGAGTCCTTCTGCCAATACTTGTAAATGACTGCAGAGGTAAAAATTCTAGGCATAATGTATCTTCATCAGAATATGAGTTAGTATTAGTTTGATTTAAGTTTGGAAAGTGGTAAATTTCTACTGTAACTGGAAATGTTTTAAAAACTAAATTCTTAGGCGCCACATAGTGTGAAAATGAATTAACAGGAATCTAAACTGTATTTAGCATTTCCTTGCTGGCTTATGAAGGTTGAAGTGGTGCTACTTCTTCAACCCGTTGTTATCCTTTAAGATCAGAGTGTGAACTCCAGCACTGTGCAATTAAGTCAGTTAGCTGGTTTTTCCACCCTCTCCCACACAGTCCACAGGTTTGCCTCTTCGTAAATAGAAGTAGCTGTGAGATACGGTAGCTCTGAAGCTATTGGTTTTGAAACCTACAAGAGCTCCTTGTTTTTTTCTGGTATCATCAGCCACACACTAAAGTTTGAGAAGCTGTACATCATCTAGTAGGTAATAGAAGCAGCTGTGTAGCATCTAGTAAATGTGATGAGTAAACTTTCTGGCCAAAATGAAGGTAAAGAAATGACAGCACTGCCTGTTTGTGATAGGAATTTTTATTGTACTTATTTGTTAATTGAGAAGGAGGAACATACTAGTTCAATTCAACATGATCAGCATCTTGCTCCTGGCTTTGGAAAAGCTAGCAAATCCAGTGTTCCAAATACTAATTTATTGTTTTTATTTTTCTTAAACTAACATCTCAAAATAGAATAAATGTGTGTTCTCTTCATGTTTTAGTAGCCCAACTACTTTGCTTTGTTATTTAATCAAGGTCATCAAATGTATCCTCCCAAAGAACTGAGGCTCTGGGAATTCATAGACATGAGGAAAAAAAAATGCACAAAACCAACAAAACTTTCTTTTTATAATTTAACAGTCTAATAAAACAATACCTAGCAATATATTAAGAAATAAATCCAGTTACAAATGCATGTATATAGAAGGAACTTCTGAGGATGCCAGAACAGAAAATGATCAGCTATTTACAAGATACACAGCAGGATGGTAAAGTAGCCAAGACCCACCATTCAGAAACCAAATGTGTTCTCTCCACTGTAGGCAACATACAAGAATCCATCCTCATCCTTTTCCTTCTCATAAAGTTGTCCCATAGTTAAGCTTGAAAGGGAAAAAAAAAAATGGTTTGCTTGGCTCATGCAGTTTTCCAGTTAGAACCTCATACAAACAAGGATTAATAAAAGCTAAAACTTTTAAGTCTGTGTATGGGTTAAAATAAAAAAATTAGGATAAATGAAAAGCAGTTGACTCTTGAGTTAGAGAAATGATCCTGGACTCTCTGCAGAGTAAATTTTTTATATTTTTTCACAAATGCCTTTGTCAGAATGCTTCCTTATTTTGTTGGAAATTGGTCTCTATTTTGAAACAAAAAGAAACCCTAGCAATTACTTGCCTGGTCAACTGCTCCAACCATCTGTCTACAGATGGTTGGAGCAGTTGACATCAGTGAGGTGCACAAATGATGCCTCCTCAGCTCATCTTTCTCTGACTTCCCAAAACCAAGAAAAGGCTAATGAGCTGAAAGATGGAGACTGAATGTGTGTGACAGGGAAAACAATGATGTCATTCTGTCCAGGAGAGGAGCTGGGAAGATTTGTGAGCAGCACTTTAAATAGGAGAGAATTGGCGAGTTAGTAGATAGATCACCAACCCTTGACATCCTTCTCTCCTCGTACAGAAGTTTATTAAGTAAACTCAGCCTGTGAGATGAGCAGAGCCATGAACAGATTGTGTTTTTGTTTATCGGTTAAGAAGTTACCATTTTTACATTAATATTGAATGATCAAAGCCCTGTTTTTCTAGCTGAGATGTGACGTCTCATTACAAACATGTGAGAAGAGAAATGGATCTCTTTCCCATTCCTAGCAATTCTATAGTACTGTTATGAAGATGACATATAGGCATTCTCAGTACTCTTAGAAGAAAACTGGCAGGAAAGAATGGTTCTCACGGGTCCCTACTATGTATAAGGTTATCTGGAGGGACTGTTTCTGTTACAATTAAGAATTAAGAATAATTAAGAACATCTAAGGCATGTAATGACATACTATTTCCTTAAATGTTACTAAAGTATCTTGTGTAGAAAGTTGTAGTAGCTGCTTCTGCTATATTCTGTAAGTAGGAGAAAACAATGAAACTTACTCCCATATAAAAGCAATGTGAAAAACCTTTCTATAGCAATTATTCTTTTTTTATAGAAGAAAATAATTTAAAAAAAACCCCACCAACTAGTCTGTAATGTTGTAATTTCTTTGTAAACTGACAGGTTAATGGTTTTTTCAGAATAATTTATGGCATTTGCTATTGAGTATTTAATGTGCAACTTTTTTGTTATACCGAGAATCACTGTCTTTTTGACATTGATGTATGTGTTTTTGCACTCAACCAAGTGCAAGGCCATAGTAACCGCAAAGCTCACCTTTTTGCCATGGAACTAAATCATAGTATATTTTTCAGTCACCTTTCCTTTCAGCCTACCTCAAGAAATAAGATGTTTATTGTTTATCAAATTTGTGAGAAAAAAACCTTAGTGAGATTAAGATGTGACCAATACCTCGTAAAATCACCAAATGAGCCTCAAAGAGTGGTGTTACTGACCCTCTAATATGCACAGGCTTGCTGAAACAATTCTGAATACCAAGTGAATAGCCTCTCACCTGGACTGTGGGACAGTCTTGTCTACAAAGAGGAATATTGCCTTCTCAGATGGCAGTTGAATCCTCTTCCTGATGATCCACATGAACTGGGCCACGGTGATGTCAGACGGAACTAAGTACTTCCTCTTGTCAATATCAACAATCTGAGATCCTGAGACCTTCTCCACTATGACCTGTAAAGTGCAGGTGTGAAGGTCAGGCTGTTTGGGTTTGGTATGAACAGACACCTTTGGTAGATTGCTTGCTTGTACAGGCTTACAGTGGTGAGCAGAGGGGACGAACAAAAAGGTTTCCTGACTGCAACCAAATTAGAGGTAGAACTGGCTCAGTACTGTAAAACCTGGTTTTACAGCTGCACTGAAACCTGCATTCATATACACAATGGCTTGAAACTTCCTGTGCCTGGGTTTGGCAGTCATGGGGTAAAAAGGTGCGTTATGCCTTAAAGAAACCTGACAGGAAATGGCGTACATCATTTAACGTTTTGTACACTGATGATACGGAATTACTGCAGTGTGGACCCAAAGCTGAAAATGAACCAGCAGTGTGCCCTGGACACAAGTAAGGCTAATGGTTTCCTGGACTGCATTAGGCAAAGGACTGGGAGGTGATCCTTCCCTTGTACTGGTACAAGGGAATTCTGCTGAACTGACATTTTGAGTATTTCACCATTGCTTTGGAAATCAGAAATCGACTACTGGAAGGAAAGATAGCAAGATGGCCACAAACAAAAATAAACCAAACAAACCAAAATAGACAAAAGCAACAGGTGCAGGGAGAAGGATAATTAAGTACTGCTTGTGAAAAAGACCTTATTGATGCTTATTGTGCTACACAGACTAGTTCTTGAAGGAAAAATACAGCAGGTTGGGAATAAGGCTTACAAGAGGTTCCAGAGTCTCCATTCCTTAGCTCTGCATTTGACTTAAAACGTTAAGTTTGAAAAACATTTCTGACTATTAAATTGATACCAACTATTCAGTACCAATGGTACATGGCTCAATTTGAATCATCAAGCAGAAAACACATACCAGTCCAAACAAAGGATTGCTGCAATTTGAGATTTAATTCATGTATCTGTCTACACCTTGCTGTCCATTCCTGATATCGCAGCACGTTGTTCTGACTCACACTCTGAGTTTCTATGTTTCTTTCTCCCCTAAGGTTACCAAGGATATTTTTGAAATGGATAAATGGATACTGTGGAGATGTATGGTCATTAAGGATGCTGACCTTGTATGTACGAGGGGATAGTTAGTCAAGAGAGAACAGCAAGGATCATATCAGCATGCCAGACTGCAACTGGAGAAAATCTTGTGACTAGGTGCAACTGAGCAGCAGAAAAAGTCAATAGGAGTAAATATTCTCTGGGCTGTGCTGATGGAGAAGTTACTTACCAAAAGATGAGAGGCAGGGGTGGCACTAACTGGCACCTGGTCAGATGGGATATGGGGAATTTTACACTCAAGCAAGTGGCGAATGTGGACAGCTGCTACCTGTTACATAAGGATGTGAAGTGTGATCTTTTCAGAGACTGAAACATGGTAAAAGGCATTGTGGAGAGAAGAAGAGAGGTCGTTCACTATTTATCATATTGGTGGGTATTAATGCAGAAAGGAGGGGTCACCACTTGCATTGGCTCTTCAAACAACAGGGTTTGCATGGGGAAATTCACCACGATAACTAGTTATAGGCATGGAATACATGAGAGATATCATCTAACTCATTTAACCAGGATGGAAGATGGTCAAGGTTTCAAGAACCTTCATAATCTTTCTAAGGATGAGGCACAATCTTCAAGACAATGAAGGTGTTTGCTGGGATATAACTGCCATTAGAAGAAAGCAGGACCATGATATATCATAAAAATCCCTGGAAAGTGTTTAGAAAGCTTATCTGTCAATATGCACTGGGGCAGAGGAGGAAATGTTGGGAGTAGTTAGATGTGTCTGGAACTTCTTTAAAACATCTAAGGACACAAAAAGGAACATGAATTTACTTAGTAGGAGCTCATCAGAGTGGGCAGGACGGAAACAGTTTATCCACCTTTGCCTTTAACTACTCCGTTGAAGCTGGCTTGGTTACTCACCGGGACACGGTCGGGGTATTTGGCTCGGATTTTTGCGGACTCGACACATCTGTGCTCTGTAAACAAAACTCGTAATTAGTCATTGCATAGTAGTAATATTGTCCTAGGCCGACAGGGCAGCGCCGGCAGGGCCGTGAGCCTGCGGGGATCGCGATCATATTCCTGCCTCCGAGCGGGTCTCTGCCTTTTCGGGGAGACCTTCCCCGGGCATCGCACTACCATTCGGTGCGGACCGCCAGCGGCTGTCCACCCACAGACAAGACGACCGCCTGGGGAAGCCGACCGGGACAGACGGCGACACGGGAGACTGAGGGCAGCGGGGCCGCTGCCAGGCAGCGCCTGGCCCGGACCCACCCTTACCCAGCGCGTGGTCCTCCTTGAACATCCACTTCATGGTGCAGGCGGGCGGGGAGCGAAGTCAGAGGCGGCGAGGCCCGTGAGAGGGGGACGGGGACTCGTGCCGGGCCTGTCGCTGTCACGGCCCCTGTCACAACAACAGCCGCGGCTCGGCAGGCGGGACTTCCGGCTCGCCTGTTCCCCGGCAACCGCTTGAGCAGCCGCGCTTCCGGCCGGGAATCGCGGGGCGGGGCTGTGGCATCCGGGCACGGAGTCACCTGCCGGGTGCGAGTCCACCCGCAGCGCTCCCGGGGCACTCGAAGCCGCTCCGCAGACTTCGCCGCCCCGGCAGGAGTCCCCGTCCGTCTGTCCCCATCCCTCTGCCGGGCGCTCTCTCGCCGGCGGCCCCGGGAGGCAGCGGTCCGCGTTCATTGGCTGATGCGCTCGTTCCCTCGGCGCTGATTGGCGCTGCTTCTCGTCAGTCCGACGCTCCGCCAGTGCAGCGCTGAAGGCGCGGGCGGGGGCGGGCGGTGCTATCGGGCGCTGAGGGCTGCTCGCCATGGCCGGCGTCAACCTGTTCTCGCATCCCGCGCTGTACACGCGCTACCGGGCTGGGCTCTGCTCCGCCGCTGCACTGGCGCTGTTATTCATCACGGCGCTCACCTATGTGCCGCCGCTACTGTTGGCCTACCGGAGCCACGGTGAGCGCCACTGGACCCCATGCGGCGCGGCCGGGCCCGGCACAGTCCTGAAACCTCGTGCTGATTCTGCCCTCAGGTTTCTGGCTGAAGCAGAGCGCGTACCTGGAGCAGCCCACTGTTCGTTTCCGGTACGAGGTTCTCTTCGTCGCCACCATCGGGTCCGGTCCGGGCAGCTTCTTGGCGTGGAGCACATTCCCGGCGTTCAACAGGCTCCAGGAGGACCGGCTCCGAGTCCCGCTCCTGTCGGTAGGCCTGCCCGGGGCGTCCCGGCAACAGTGGCGAGAAACGAGGGTGCAGAGTGGGGCCAGCGGACTGGCAGGCAGCTCAGGGCACGAGTGCCGATGACGCTTTTGAGCGGGTGGCCCGTGAGGCACTGCTGCCTTCAGGTAGCAGCTGCTTTATACATAACCTTGTGCCTCACATCGGGATTTGCTGGATTTTTATCAAGTCGCATTTCACTTCCTCTCAGAGTTACTGAATCATAGCATTACTTAGATTGGAAAAAGCCCTTAAGACCAAGTCCAGTCATTAACCAAACCCTACCAATTTTGCCGCTAAACCATGCCCGTAAGCACTGCTGGTGGTTTGCGTGAACACATCGGTTTACTTTCGTGCAATTAGTTGTGCCCCGTCTCCCCTGGCCACATGGCTTATCATGATGTGAAGTTTGCAGGGTAGCCCCTAGATATGGAAGCAGATACGTGCCTTCAGAAGCACATACTCTCTGCCTTGCTGTCATTTTTCTTTCTGGGATTTCGCAGTCGCAGTTATTTTTCTGTCTGCCTCTGTTATGAGCCCTGCTATATTTGCAAGTAGCTGAAGTACTGGACACTCTGGCACACAAGCATAGCAAACCCTGCCTCACAGCCAGGAATCAGCGTCCAGAGGCCATTAAGAGGCATGCTGCAGTGGCAGGAGGCACAAGCCTGACCATCAGCTGTATATTTGCACTGTGTCTTACAGAAGATCCAGCACTTAGGTATGCTTTGTAGCCTGCAGGGGAGATGGCTGGAATGGTGTATGGGAGAAAAGATCTTGAAGTATACTTTCCCTCCCTGGAGGGGCATATGAGACATTGTATAACAGATAACAGTGTAGGCTTCTTGCTTTTCTGTAGTCCTCAGTCTATAAATAGTCAAGTAGCCTTTTATTGCATTCTTAACTATGCCGTTTATTTGCTTCCTCAGCATGTGTGTACTGCAGTTGTGGAGGTGCCCTGGGGTTTTACTTCTTTTGTTTTTCTTTCTAACAGAAATTCCTGTCTTTAAAAAAAAATTTGTTTAGACTAGAGAAGAAGACAACAATCAAGATGGCAAAATGGATCAGCTGCATTTTAAATTGGAACTTCCACTACAACCAAGAGAGCATGTAGTTGGCATTCAGCTGATTCTACTCTTTTCCTACCAGCTTTATGTGAGCATTTTTAGTTTTGCTTGTTATGATGTATAGACCCATTGTAATACTCCAGTAGTGGTCATACAAAGATGAAAGGAAACTTTCCATATTTGAAATTCCTATCTAAAATATGTATTTTAGTAAAAAATATTTAATTTTCTCCTCCTCTGCTGTCATTCCTAGTCTAGCTCTCTTGTGTATCTCGATACACTTTGTAAGGATTTTTTTTTTTTTTTTTTTTTTTAAAGCTCCATATTCTCTTGGGCTGTAGTGTGGCATACAGGACAGAAATGCATAACACTGAGTATCAGTGTGGGTGGCACCTGCAAATAACTGAGAGTCTCGCAGTAGGCAGGATGTGCATTCCTACATACTGCTGTGTCTTGACATAACCAGTTCATTTTCTGAGGTGGAGAGTCAGGCTGTTGCAGCAGCCTAAAACTCCTTAGGTTTTGCTTAACAGCTCTTGAAACATCAGTAGTCATCTGCCAGGGTCTTCTGTATCTTGTAACTGGGATGAGGAGAAAGTGTTACAAGAAGACAAGAGATTACAATTCTGCTGCCATCGTACCTCAGGTGGCAGTCCAGTTAATACCTAAAGCAATGAGTAAAACACCAGCTCACAGAGAACCCAGGGATACATCTGAAAGGAGCAACAATATAGAGCTGTATTGGGTGCGCCTGTACAGACAAGAAGCTGTTTTCCTAGAGAGATTAGGCTGTTTCTCTTAGAGAGTCTTGCTGATTGCAGATGGACAAGCTTAGCAAGCACAGCTGTGTGGTGCAGAAAACATTCTTAAGCCTGAGGCCCAGAATAAAGACCCAGCAGTACTGAATTTGGGCTGAAGTATTTGGTCAGGTATTAGTATCACAGAGTTACGATATTCACAACACTTTTCATTCCACTGTAAATGTGGAAATCTTCCTTCAGACTGAGTGGCTGATAAGAACTAAGGACCTACCTTCTTTATTTGGTTCTTGTTGCAGAGTACAAGTCCTTGATTTTGACTGCTGTGTTTCTTAAAGTGTGTCTCCAATAAATGTGTTTAGTCACCTTACTGCTTTTTACATGTTATGGATAGTCAGATCTTTCTATCATTAGCCACAGATGTTGGACTTCACTGATTTTCCTGTGGAACTTTGTTGAGTTAATGAAGTTAAGGTAGTTCACTTTTAAAAAAATTGTATTTTTTATTTAGTGTTCCCTTGTTTAGACTAATATGATGATCTGAAACTTGGGAGTCGTAGAAAAATCAGATCTGTCTAGAAAAATTTGTAGATACCAAGAGGTAGAAAAGTGTGTTGTGTCCCCCCTCCTCCCCCTAAATTCTCCTTTTTTGTGTTCACTATTTCAGAGAATGTCAACATTTGTGATGCAGAGCATGGCTTTTCTTCAGTTTTTTTTTCCTGTGCCAGGGTCTCAGCTCTATGTGAATGGAGACTTGAAACTGAACCAGAGACAATTACTTAACCATTGTGGACTGGATACCAGATACAATGTGAGGAAACGTTTTTCCCTTCCCCATCAATTCACGCCCCCTGCCTTCTTAATCCTCCTAATATCATAGGTGACACCCTAATTATTTGTACTACTGCACAGAGTGAACTGTAAGACTTTGGAACTGGTATTTTCTTGTTAGACTACAGGAGGAAAGAGGCTATTCTGCCAAGATGTTCAGTCTTATGTTTATGTTCATTCCTTGAAGGGCATGGTTACTTTGTGTAAGACACTTAGCAGATTTACTGTCTTGAAGACTGGACAAATAATTAAAGTGTCTCCTTGTTGTAACAGGTGTCTGTGGTCAATGGCACAAGTCCTTTTGCAAGTGACTATGATCTAGCAAACATCATTGCAGCATATTGGGATAGAAATGGTAAGTCTGAATGTGTAGCTACAGGACAGTAGTAGTTAGCATATTGGCAGCTGTTTTGTGAGGTATCCTTAACTTGGGTGTTTCCTTTTTCCATTTTAGTGACAACAGTCTTTTCAGATCCCAGCCCTGTTTGGATGACTGGAAGAGCAACAGATATGCCATTTATCATTAATGCCACAATTCATTACCCAGTGGAAGTTATCTTATATCCTTCAAAAACTGCACAAACCGTGATGTAACAGGGTTATGTTATTTGAGCCTCCACTACATACAGGCCAAATGGAAATTGTTTTCTCCTAGATGTGTTGCTAAACTTTTTTTTTTGTTAGCTAAGCAAATGCTGCAGTTCTGGAGTTAATGAATACCTATTTGTCCATTCCTTCAGATGGTTGTGCTTGCATAACCACTTTTTGCCTTTCTTTATTGGGAACCTGTGTTGCTTTTCAGCTTTGCTAAAAAGGCCTTTAAAGCAGTTTGTTAGCTATTTCCAGGGAATATTTGTAGTACATCTTGCTTTGGTTCTGCAGTACATGCTGTCCTGATCCATCACAGATGACATTCACAAAGCATGATACTGTAGTCTGTGACCTAAAGCAAATCATTAGAAATCGGTATGTAAGATCACCTCACCAAATAATAACTCCTGCTGTGGGAGGTTGTTACATCTGTTCATGTGCAGACAGACCAGAATTTTTTTTTTAACAAAATAATTCTTCATTTGTTATATTCTTCGCTCTTTTTCTTGGACAAGAACAAGTCTGCTTTTAGAAGAATCTGTATGGAGCACACCTCTTTCAAGATTTGTTTACCTGCCTGAATATTAGCAATAACTACTTCCTGATGACTCAGGGACAAAGTAGGTACCTTACCCAGAATTGGTTTAAATATCTTCTAGGACAGACATTCTCTCCAGCATTTGTTACCTACCATGGTGGAAAGCTTTTAGGTGTTTCTATGGCTCAGAAGTTTAGCATTTGTGACACAAACTGATGTCTTAACAAGGTTCGTGCCTTTCTGCTTATGAGTTTCTTTGTTTAGTTATTTTAGTGGTAGCATCAGAAACTTCTTTATTAACACTCCTTGACTTTCTTTAAATATCAGCCAGGATTTTGGGAAATTATTAAATTTGCCTGGATCCAGTATGTCAGCATCCTCCTTATCTTTCTTTGGGTGTTCGGTAGGATTAAGACATTTTTGTTCCAGAATCAGGTGTTGACTACAATTCCAGTATCACCAGTTATGCCTGTATCCTACAAACAGCACCAGTCCTGAAGAGACGCCTGAGAACACTTCATAGAAATGCAGTTCAAAGATAGTTACCTGATTTTATTCTCCATACACTTCTTACTTCAGAAGATCAGCATTTTGTAAGTATGTTCCAAGTATGCTCTGTGCTTCCTTTTTAAAATACATGTTCATTCATCTGATTTCTTTAGGAACACTGTTTTGGAGCTGGAGAATTTTATATTTTTGACAGTTAAAGAAGGGTCTCGTTATTTTTTTGCAACTGGAACGTACCTCAAAAACCATCTTGACAACTGAAAATAATATGCTAAAAGTAACAACATTAACTGTTTTTACTTCTTGTAAATCAATTCACTGCAGTCTTAGAGTTCTGTCAAGAGTTATTTGTACATGCATTTATGTGCACTATGAAATAAAAAATGGATGAGTTAAGGTCAGAGATGCACTTCTGTAACTGTGGCTATACATACTCAGCAATTTAATTATTAAATTGGATGATGAATAAATTCAAGGCTGATGTGAGAAACCAGGTTTTGGGTGATAGTGTGTGCAAAATTTGCACAACCATTTACTATGGGCATTATTACTGTAGCACCAGACCATTAATTGTGAATTGTGAATAGTAAAACACAGAATCCTTGTATCTATTGAAACAAAACTAGCAAAAAATTCTTCCAGAGAAGCCTCAGAGTTTCAAAGTAAGTGAATAATGGCTTTCAGAACTTAAATAGTTTAGAACAGGTAAAAATTATAATCACCTGGTAGACATTGAAAGGCTCTGTCCCTCACTGTTGATGGTGGTGGTAGTAGGGAAGATTATTTTATCTTCTTTTTCTGGGCTTACTTTTTATGCCAGACAAGCTTACAAGAGAAAACAACAAAATTTCCATTATGTTTTCAGTTTTGTATTCAAGAATTAATTCTAGCAGTGTTATGGCAGGACAGAATTTAAAACAATTCTAGATGCTAGAATTCTGCAAAAAATTCTAAGTGTCTTTGGTTCTCTTGAACTCTTAAGACATGGTGCAGCTATGAAATATGAAAGCAGCTTTTGGCCATCCTCTAGAATTCAACATCCTAGCATTTGGGAGACCTACCTTTTCCAGAAGTCTCTGGTTTGCTCTTGGGTCTTTGAAGTCTCTGTGTGGCAGTGTAGGGCTACTGATAACTGGCTTCATATCAGCATCTCCATGCTTTTTAATGCATCTAGCCACTGCATGGCATGAACGAAGGGAGCTGTGAGGTTGTTTCCCCAATATCTCAAGCTGATGTACATTTGGTGTGCACTCCCTTGCAGCAGTAATGGTGCTCGTGTGACTGCAGGAGTTAATTCAGGGAGTTCATTATGGTGAAGATGATCTTTACCAAATATATAATCACTTTCTCAGACAAGTCAGTTCCCTGACTGAATTTGGTATGTGTCTGCACAAGCATTAAGGCAGACATGGGCAAGGGGTAAAAATCTCTGGAGAGACTACAGGACCGCAGTTTAAAGGTTCGAATGTTCTACTCGCACAAGAATGGAACATATGACTGTCTTCTTCCAAGCTGAACAGAAGTGTGAGGTACCAACAGAAACATGGAAGAGACTAATGCTCAAAAGCCACAGTACTGGAAGACTCCATTAATCCCTTTCTCACTTTTCTCTCCTGTTGTAGCCATTCACATTAAGTTAGAACAAGTGATGCTGCTCAGAGCAGCAGTTCAGTGAATGCATGCAAAATAGGAAACTGAGATTAGGTCTGGTTCTGGAAATACAGAGGAAAACATCCTTAACGTTCTCTTTTCCTTTAGATGGAGAAAACTGGAAAAAATACTCTACAGTAATGTAAGCAAAGAACTATGTACGTTAAAAGGAGGCAATCAAAAGAGTTATTTATTTACAGGTGGTGAATAATTGTTTAGTATGACCTGAAGCCATCCCTCCATTTCTTTTGAAAGAGGTGTTTCATGACTGGGATTAATAACTGAATGCAGGGTAGAAAGAGCTGCAAAGGCAGATGTTACCACAGCAAGGAAAAAAACCCTGTGATACCTCTGTTGTGATCACTTCCTAGATTGCTTTTTATACTGACCATAGTTCTTGGTTCATAGTTCTGACTCCTTTCTCAAGCTTGAAGGGACATTCTACTTCTGTAAGTAACCAAGCAATAGAAAAAGAGACAGGATTTTATAGCTTAAGCAACAAACTGAACTACACGGGGAAAAATACATAGCCGAGGATCCACTGCAACCACCATTAAAAGAGGTTTAGGAAGGAAGAGCCTTTTTCAGAAAGCTATCTGCAAGGACTCTTCTTTTATCTTGCTAAGCAACACAAAAAGCCAAAACCACAACCATGCACCACAGTGCTACTACAGAGGTCTTCCCTGTATACATATGACAGAGCAATCCAAATGCTCATCATTGAGGAAGGACATAGTGGCTTGCTAGGATTAATCAAGGTTCTGTAAGAAGGAAAAAGCAGCTTTAAAAGTCCTACGCATAAATTGATGTAGGAACATGGCCGTGTAAGAGCCATGCTTCAGGAGTCTGAAGAGGTGGAACTAGGAAAAAAGAAACCACCTCGTTGCTTGTTAACTCTCTAAGCAGCAAGTTTGCTGGGGGCATTATCCTCCGGTTCTACGAGGCGAGCGGGACGCGTCCCCGCCGAGCTCTGTGGGCATGGGGGTGCTGGGCCGGGATGGAGGGAAGACGAGGAGGCCGGGGGGGGGGAGCTGCTGCGACAGGAAGGCCCGAGGCACGCGGGACCCCACGGAGGAGAGGCCGCGGGGCGCTGGCTGCTGCGGCGACCAGACGGACTTGCCACGAAGCGGTTTCGGCGAGCCCGCAGGGACCCTGCGCGCCGGACGCTTGCAGGACACACGTGCCGGGCTGCGAGGCGGCCGCCACTGACCCGCCGGCCGCTCCCACTCGGACGGTCAGGCACTCGGGGACCCGTGCTGGGCGGAGCAGGCGAGCGGACCGCCTCCGGCAGGCTGCGCCTTTGCCCGGGGATGCTCCTGGAGCGGGGCGGATCGGCTTCTTCCCGGGCTCCTCCCGCTGCCCCGGCGTCTCGGCCACGTCTGAAAGCGGCTCATTGTCGGCAGCTCGGAGCCGCGGCGGTGGCGGGAGGCGGCGACAAGGTACGGGCAGGCAGATGCGGGTGGGGGTGCGGTCATTGCACAGGATTGGAAGTCCCGGTCAGACCTTTTTTTTCCGGTCTCAAACAACGGTGCATTAAAGGAGATGTTTTTGAGCCGGTCACACACGCCCCTGCTTGTGGCGGCGGAGTAGCGGTAATACCAATTGCGGCGGAGCCGATGTCGCACCAACTGAGGTAAAGCTGTCGGAAATCAGCCTCTTCTTTTTCTAAGTTGTTGGGGTTTTTTTCTTCTTCTATTTTTTCCTTTTTCCTTTTTTTTCCTTTTCTTTTTTTTTTTTTTTTCTTCTTCCTTTTCCTTAGAGAACGTTTGATTCAGCTTAAGGTGGTTTCGTTTGTTGGAGTTAGATGGTGAAATAAGGTGCTTTAGAGAACCCTTCCCATCATTTCAGGAAATCCCTTCCCATTTTTCTGTTGTGTCCTGCCTCTTTCTAGTTGCAGGTGACATTCTGGTCGGAAGCATTTGCCGTTATTGCAACAGTTGCTTCAGTGGGACACGCAAGGCACACCTCAGCCCAATCGTCCTCGGACTGTTTGAATTTGAGAACGCTTGTTGTACCGGTGCAGAGTCTCAAGTAAGTGAATAACATTCAGTCACTGCGGGTGTCTCTTTGTCACCCTAGTTTTGCCATAGTAAAAATCCCTAACAAAAATTGCAACTAGGCAGACCTCATTTCTTGAACACCAGTAATTCTAGTAGCTGAAAACACTGCGATCTTCAGCTCCTGTGCATGGAGAAATAGGTGTTGTAGGGCTGTGCTTTGACACTGCCATTTGCTTAGGCTGGACAACTTTATCTAACTCTAAAAAATATTTTGAAATCTCCCAAAGGAAACAGTATCTTTTAGAAAAAGAACTTTAATGATCATGTAATTAAATGTATGATATGTATCATTGTATTATAAAGTGTTTAAGTCTGATGTTTTCCTGGAAACAATTCTTCAAATCTGATTTTCCACTAGATTGTAAAAGGAAGTATATTTCCAAAAGCTAAATTAGCAGTATCACCTGAAACGCTAATATAATGTTATAATTCAGAATTACTACAGTACATGTACTGTATTTTATTATTTTAGTTGCAGTTTCACTATTCTATTAAAAAAAATAGGCAGGCTTATGAGTTTCAACTATTTAGTATTGGAAAGACTTTTAACTTTTAGGACTACCAGTGATTCTAGGATGTGCCCTCCAAACGAACTTTTTCTTTTCCCATTCAAATACCAATCTGCATATTGTTGTTGATACAGTAAGTTTTTGTCTTATGAAGACGTGTGATTTCTAGCTGGAGAAGGATACTGGAAAGTGATGTTTTGTCAGTGGGATGATTTACTGCAAGAATTACTAATGATATAGTTGTGTATTATTCTTTAACCAGCTTTGTCATGTTTCAACATTTCACTTTTTTGAGTAGCAAACTATGTTTCTAATGTAAGCTCATGGCAGCCATTTTGGTGGTGATTGCATTGGTGCAATCTCTTATAGGTGAAGTATGCAGTGAGTAAAATTCCATGAGGAAAAGCAGACCTTCAGGTGATCTTTGCTCTATTTATCATTATCATGGACAAGCATTTTCCTATTAATTCCTATTAATGACATTTACCATTACCATTCTTTTTAGAGTCACTACTGCTGCATGTGGTGAATTTTAAGTACATAAGTGATACTTACATTCATCTCGTATGATTGCTCTGAAAGGTCAGCATACAGGACAATTATTTTTGAGTAACAAAAGGTTGAGCACATAATCCAGCACTAGGTATTAATTTTTCAGTGGAAGACATCAATCTGGGAAATCAACTGAATCACAGAATATTCTGCATTGGAAGAGACCCACAATTGAGTACATTATTTGAAGTAATTTCTGTGTAATCTGTAAGTTCTTTTACTTTAAAAATGCTGCATAGACTGTTTAAAATGAAAGTATGCCAGAAATTTTCTCGGACAGAAAATGGCCAGGGAAGACATTAACAAAGACAGCTAAGATTCAGTTGCTCAGAAGTCATTGTAGGGGAGCAGGTATTTTAATTCTTCACTCAAATGTTTTTGCTTTAATCCAGCCTGGTTTTTCAGTCTTCCCACAACAGACCCAGACTTGTTTGTTCTACAGAAGTCTTTCAGCCCAGCCTTTTGCCCAAAGCTCAAAGAGAGAGCATGTTTCTTGACACCCCTAATATGAGGCATTCTTTCTGTCTTTCTACAGTCTTTTTAGTATTCCAGAAAAAAATCAGCAGTTTAATAGTAGGGTCTTTTTTAGTTATAAAGTTAGGTTTTACTACTTTATTAAGTCTCCTCAGGTTGAATTCTGTGCTGAAAGGAAGTTACTGGGAAACTGTACTCCTTTCAGAGCTGACCTGAAAAGATCTGATTACTCGATTCCAACATTATATGTCTTATGTGACAAACGAATAAAAGTCCCTGGAAGCAAGAGCTAAATGATCATCTGGTGGACAATTTCTTTGTTTCTTTTCTGTCTTTCTGATCTGAAAAGTGTTCTCCTTAGAAATGAGATCTTTTTAGGATCAATACTGCCACTGACTGTATTTTTACCCTGCTTGGTAAAACTGGATAGCTTTCTGTAATGTATCTAGTTTCTTGGCAAGCAATGGCATATACTAGTGGCCCTGCAGCTCAGCAGTCTATCAGAGACAGTTTAAGTAGTGAAGAAAATGATTGCTCTGTTGGCCAGTTTGTATAATTAATTTCCTTTGGACAATATGTAAGAATAATTATTCTGGAATTGTCTCAGAGTTCATCTAGTCTAGGATCTTGTCTCCATTAGTAGCTGTTAGCAGGGAAGCCCAGTAACAGAGCTTCTTTCAGGACTGGTAACTAAACCGTATATGCAGATGGCTTTTGGATCACATTTTGAACATTTGCATTGTGAAGAGATGATTGTGCCTCAAGAATTTGAGAGACTTCTGATTATTCTCTTTGCCAGAGCTCTCCTTGAAGAAATGGTATCACAAAAGAAGTACTACTACTATCACAGAAAGGGAGTAACAGTGTAACTGTTAGTAAAATAATTTATACTAAGGAGTATTCATTTACAAAAGCATGTATTGTGATGCCACAGAGTGTTGGCATACTTCAGGAGTCTCAACTGAGAGATGCGAGAGGTGTCATAGTGCTGTCTGCTGCAATTTGATGCCTGTTACAGCCTGTTTTTCTGCTTGTTGTAGCTCCCTTGCCACTTGGCGTCAGTCTGATTATATGAGTCAACAAGGAGGTGCTTTCTAGAGCTTTGTCACTGAGATGGCAGCTGAAGTGGCAGTAATGCTAGAACATCTGGCCCCTCCGCTGCTTCTCCTTTTCCCCCGGTGTTTGTGGTTGGCAGGCATGCTATAGTCAGGCAGGTGCAGCTACGAGGAGGCACTTCTGTGGAGCAAAGCAGGAAAAAAGGTGGTGTAACAAACCCCAGTGTTGCTTTCCTAAGGGGAGATTGGGATGGGCAGGTGGTGCCACTGAGCTGTTGGTGGAGGAGGAGGACACTAGCAGAAGGAGGCGAGGCAATGCAAAGCAAGTCACAGAGTAGTGTTTCAGCGTGCAGCTTCAGTGTGCAGTTGTGGCATATCACCTTTCTGTGCTGAAAGAGCGAGCTTGCCTAACAGCACCATCTGGTGAGTCCTGCAATGGAATAACTAGAGAATCAGAAGGAGGCTGTATCGCAAAGTCCTGTTCCTCACATTTGGAATTGTAGAATCATTTAGGTTGGAAAAGAACTTTAAGATCATGAAGTCCAGCTGTTAATCCAACAATGCCAAGTCCACAACTAAGGCAATGATATAATGTAGTCTATTCAGTAGATTTATGAATGTGTGTATATGTGTATACATATATAGATCTTCAGCAACTCTATGAGAAGGTTATTCTATGTGCTATTCAACAGGTGTTTTCTGCCTCAGCTAAAGTTTGTCAAAAAATCAAGAAAAAGCTTGTTGGGTTAGAAAAATTTTGCTTTAAGGGAGCGCAATTTTAACCTGGGCTGAAAATGCCTTAACTGCAGAATGCAATTACAAATGGTAAATGGTTGTTTATATGAAGATAGAATTACACATGCCCAACATGAGAAGTGCAGAAATAAAGGGCACCGTTTACAGAGGAAGTGGTGTATTTGGCCCTATGCACTGGAAACCACACAAGAGAACACTCTTACCGATGCTGTATTTTGTTGTGTAATTATGTTTTTTTCTTTGGTGGTGTTTGCAAGCGTGTATACTCCTTAGAAACACTCCTACTTTTCCAAAGGGTAGAAAATTAACCTTAAATATAGAAAACAGGTATCTACTTAGTGTTTTACTTTGACATCACACTTTTTCTTGCAGTTTCTATCATATTGAAGTGTAGGGAAATACTTCAGCCACAGTCATTTGACATTATTTGTAGCGCTTGAGTTGTATTAGTTCAGACATACTGTGGACTAATACTCATGTTATCTGTTTTTTCATTGGCACAGTGTTGTCTGCAACAGTACTTGGGTGGACTGGAACTGGAGTAAGGAGAGGCCTGAGAGGGAGACCTCAGAGTCGGAGACCTGAGGTCTGAGAGACAGTCAAGGCAGAAGCGAATTAAAAAACCTGGTTTTTATTCCTCAGTCCACCACACTCTGCTAATAACATGTAAAAAGCAGTTAGTGTTGCAGTTCTGCAGCATGATTAGAGTGGAGCAACAGTTCTGTGTAGCTAGAGTAGAAACACGTTAATTCTTCAGAAAGGGTAATTGAGTCTCTAAAAGCTACATAATGGGTGAGACTGCAAGGAGCTGCAGAATGCAGTCTTGGTGTAGGCAATCACTCACGTTTTGCACTCAAAAAAAAGTTCTGAGATAGTTATGTCTGGCTGACTTTCAGGCGTAGAGTCTGTTTCAGGAAAAGTCTTTCAATTAGCAAATGCAACTGTACTTTGACTTCAGCTTAGATTCATTCATCCTCTCTGATGAAGTGTCAATGCAGGCTGCTGGATTGCTGGTGATCCTCACAGCACAGAGAAACTGAATAGATGCTTCTGGAGATGTAATATGCAAAAATTCAGTATTTGTACAGGGCAGATTTTATCTCTGAAGAATGGCCAAGCTGAATTAAACTAAGGATTTATCTATCTGCTCTTGTGCCTGAGAGTAGCAAATAGTGGGCTGCTAAAGGAAGAAGCTGAGCAATACAGTAAGCCTTATTTCTCCTAGTGTGTCACTGCAATACAGGCGTATACCACAGGCGATCCACAGTTTAGGGAATTGCTAAGCCATGGGCTGTAGTGTCATTTTTGCCTTTAACAGTCCTCGGAAGGCTTTTCTTCCATTACTTACTTTAAGTCAATGTAGTTATTTGTTGAACTCTTGTATACTTTTGCTGTCACAATTTTGAAGCAGTTTCGCATTTTAATATGCAGTGCACATAAAGGTTTTGTAATGAGTGATCATTTAATTAAATTCAACTTATTATGTCAAATGAGTGTGTATCTATGTTCACTAGTCTGCATGTAACAAGAAAAAAATTGCAATTACAAATTGTAAATGCAGCTAGATAGCAAATACGTATATGCAGAACTTCTGAGATGATCTGCATTCATGAGGAGTTTTACTTTCCTAAAACCTTGCCTGCTAACGTTTACTGACTGTTGACAAGTGGAATCTGCTTGAGTGAGAGCATTAAAGGGTAGGTGCCAAAAACCTCTAGTAAAAAGCTGTGAGGAGTGCGTCTTGACCTTTGGTGGCAAAGTAAAGCAGAAATCCACTTGGGGTTGACATGCCTAAGATTTTCTAGGAGTTATATGGAGACAAATCTAATTCCCAAACTGGTAATTCCTTGAATGCACACTCAGGGTATTCGGTCTTGGGGTGTATGTACTCCAGACCAAAGACATCTGTCAGCTGCTTTTTCATTTTTTCATCTGTGGCCAGGTGTGGCTTCAGGTTGTGAGTTTTCGTCCATCTTCTGCCTTCCGTAGTTTGGAAATAGAGGGTTGTGGACAAGCACCTATTGGTATGGCACCCTATGGCCACTGTAGGGTACAGCACTCACATTAGATAAGATGATTTTTATTTCAGCACCCACAGTTACCAATGTTCGCATCCACTCCTTTTAGGGGATAGAAATCCTTGTAATGTTAAATTGAAACAGAAATACAGTTGAGCGACTCAGAAATTTTTTCTTCTTCTTCTTTTATTAGGACAATATTTACCGATATTCAAATTGAGGGCCTTGTGTATTTTGTAGTTTTGGGTTTTTTTCAATCCAAGGGTTGAGCTGCATCAACCCAAGGTTTTCTTCAACATCGAACATCTACTTATTTGCTTATTTCTGCAATGATCTAACTGTCACACATTACTTCCTTTGAGTTTCCAACAGCTGTCACCTGCAGTGATCATCCCCCAGTGCAACTGATTAAGGAAGCAGTTAATGCCACATACATACATGCACATTTGAAGACAGGTTTTACTAATGCAAGAGTTTGTATTGTTTAAGTTTTATCATTATTGTGCCACAGGAGCAATGGTTCACCAGTATTTACCTTCTCTTTTTCAGGTTTTCTCATTGCCCTTCCTCAGTGAGAATGGCACGGATTCGGATTCCTAGCACAATTGTTATAATTTTTGTTACAGTTCAGGCTGGATTCTTGCTCTTCATGTATGCCCGGTATAGTAGCTTCATGCCTCAGTCTGAGGAGAAACCATTGCAAGTCCACATACTTATTCTCTCCTCTTGGCGGTCGGGATCTTCTTTTGTCGGTCAACTTTTCAGCCAGCATCCCAGCGTCTTCTACCTGATGGAACCTGCATGGCACGTGTGGGTTACAATGTACCAGAACAGTGCCAAAGTCTTACACATGGCGGTGCGGGACTTAGTCAGGTCGGTCTTTCTGTGTGACATGTCTGTGTTTGATGCTTACATGCCTTGGAAAAGAAACTTATCTGAACTTTTCCAGTGGGCAGCAAGTCGGGCCCTGTGTTCAGCTCCTGCTTGTGACTCTTTTCAACGTACTGACATAACCAGTGAAATGGCATGCAAGACTCTTTGTGGACGGTACCCATTCAGCAAGGTGGAGGAAGCCTGTAAAACTTACAGCCATGTTGTCATCAAGGAAGTTCGATTCTTTGACTTGAAGGTCCTATACCCCCTTCTCACTGATCCATCCCTGAATCTCAAAATTATTCACCTGGTCCGTGACCCCAGGGCAGTTGTTAAGTCACGGGAACAATCAGTCAAAGCGTTAGCCCGTGACAACGGAATTGTCTTGAGTACCAATGGCACTAAAGTGGAAGACAGCAAATACAAAGTAATGCAAGAGGTTTGTAGAAGTCATGTTCAGATTTATGAAACAGCTACTCTAAAACCACCTAATTTCCTGAAAGAGCGCTATTTAATGGTCCGTTTTGAAGATCTGGTAAGAGATCCATTATCAGAAATCTCAGAAATGTATAAATTTGCAGATCTTAGTTTGACTCCCAGGCTCAAAAGCTGGATCTATAATATCACACATGGACAGGGACCGGGGAAAAAAAAAGAAGCCTTCAAAATAACATCTCGAGATGCAGTTAGTGTTTCACAGGCCTGGAGAAATGTTCTTTCCTTTCAGAAAGTTAAGAAAATACAGGAAGTTTGCAAAGGTGCTATAAACATTCTTGGCTATCAGCTGGTGGATTCAGAAAAAGAACAAAGAGATCTGACATTGGATTTGGTGTTGCCAAGACGACAAAACCAATTCAGTTGGTCATCATTTAATCCAAAGCACTGAGAAATTTTTGAGAGATCTGAGGAGGTGGGGCAGGGTAGTTGTTTGAATATTTCTCTACTGTGCAGCATAAAGTAGTTGGAAAATCCTTGGCTGATGACTTTAACTATCTTTTTGTCTACTCTTTTTCTGTTAATGTAAAAAGGTTTTTTTCCTGAGTTTTTTACATAAAAGAAAAAGATAACAAGATACTTGTCAGCCTGTAAATGTGCTGCTCACAGGATTGTTTTAAGAATATAATTTAAGCACTTTCTATTAAAAGATGGATTCTCAAAGATGTCTTTGTTTCTTGATAATAGTTCACTTATTTTGTCGTGCTTTAATTATTTAAGAATCACAGTTTTTTATTTGTATAGATGGAACCAAGTAGATACTAAATTCCTTCACTTGACTTTCTTCTTTGAAGTTGTTGTGCAGTTGTGTATTTTTTTTTTTCAGGCTTCTTTTATGTTTTAAATTTTAACATACAAGTTTTCCAGAAGGTGGGACAAGTGCAGCAGCTGTGTTGCAAAAGGCTTAAAGGGGAACTTGATTTATCGGTAGATTTCAGAATGGTTTCCTTGGAATGGCAACGTTTACAATCAGATACTTAAATGTGATGTTTCCTCGGAGTGCAAAAACCAAAGGATATGAAGAAACTTTCAGTGGAGTCATAGTGGAAATAGCGTTTTAATGCTGTCCCTATTGTGTTCTAATGCCCTGACATAGAATAAGTGTACACTTGCTCCTGCCGTACAATGCGTACCGTTAATCCTCTCTCTTCAGAACTGCATGCTGTTTGTGAAGAACACTGAGAAATTTAGGAAGCCTTGAAAATTTGCGTATCGATTATACTGCAGCATGGAAATGATCCGTTCAGCCAGCTTTGGTAGCAGAGACAGACGCTTGTGTCCGGCTACCATCGGTACCGCGCCCGAGAAACCCGCGCGGCCTCCGTGAGGCGAAAAACCCGCGCGTGCGCAGAGGCCCGCCGTGAGGGCCGGCGGGGGCGGGGCTTGCGCATGTGCAGCTCGCGGCTGGCGGGCGCTGCCCCGAGCAGGGAGCGCGTGCGCCGTGCTGGGGGCTGCAGACGCTGCCCGTGCCGGCTGCTGACGGGAACTGCAGGTGAGAAAGCCGCGCTGGCGCTTTCTCTGGCTGCGCGCTGCCTCACACTGGTACCGCTGCTTGAAGGTGAGGGGTGTTAAAAACGGGTTCACGAACAAAAATTTTAGTAGAATAATATTAAACATTTATTAGTAGAATTAAGGCAAAAGCGGGCTCGTTCCTAGCTGCTCAGGGACTTTAGAGTCCGAGAGGGTCGGGCGCGATAGGCTGCGGGTGGGGCCGCGGGAGTGAGACGGCACGAAGCGGGCGGCAGCGGCTGTGTGGGGGAAGGAAGAAGTGGAAGATGTGGGTCAGGAAGGAATAGGAGAGAGACAGAATGAGGGGAGGAGGGGTTAGAACCAGATCCTTCCCGGGTTGCTTGGACGATGATGTTGTCGAAGTATGCACAGGTTGTCTCTTTCGCGGGGAACGCGGAGGCAAAGGGAGAAGAGAATGGTCTTTGAGGGCATAGAGGCACAAATGCACGCACATACACTCTTAGACAAACTGCCAAGTTTCTGTGCTTTCATGCGCAGAAACTTATACCCGGCATGCTCACACTTAAACGTTTCCCATAGTAGGCTGCAATTCGATGGGCATTAGTATCGAGCTGCCAAGTCGTCTAGCAGATCCAATCTGTGTGCATAGGGGATGAGATACACATTTCTGTCAAAGCAGCCAGAGCCACAATGCAGAATGCTTTCAGGTGTATTCTTTACTGCAGCACAAGACAAAAAAACCTCACAGAAAAAGGGAATCTGAAAAATATTTTAAGCATGATGAAAATATTTTAATTTTCATCATCAGGTAACCTATGTATGTCAGCACTTTATGTCAGGTAGCTACAACTTCTTTAGTACCATTTGTCAATAGTAGTTCTCTTGCAGCAGCAAGTAGCTAAGCCTGTAAATCTAGAAAGTGCAGGGAAAATTGGAGTTCTGCCCCAGTCAGTGTGTGTAAAACCCTAAAGCAATAATAACAGAATTCAACTGCCGTTAGCTCACAGGCAAATTCTTAACATATGCAACCTTATCTAAAATTAATACATATATGTGTGTGCAGTTATTAAAGTCGACAGCTCATAGCTATTAGCTAATGGTACTAATAGTGTAATTCTTTGGAAAATACTCTTCCCTGCATAGTAAATATTTCCAATTTTACAACATTTTTAATTACTAAAGAAAACTTCTACTTTTTCACAGAATAATTATCTAGTAGGAATTTCAGTTTTCTGACAGAAGGTGTTTTAAAAGAATTTCCAACCTATTCTCAGCAAGGTCTAGCAGAGCCAAGCAAATCAAATTGTTTTGCTGTTTACACACTCAACAACCCTAGAGTAATCACAAACCCCTAGTATTTGTAAAACTACCTGTCATTCTTGCATTTAGAACAATTTACACTACAGGTTAGGATGCCAACAGTTAATGTACTTCCTAATCTCACAAAAAAATTTAAGTACAACTTTCTCTCTGTCTTTCTGTCCTGTCACAAACAAGTAATTAGTTTTATATTTCAATATTCTAAGACCACACCCACCTTTTTGTTCCCTTTGAAATCTCCTTTTAACCTCTTGCAGGTGGACAGAGCATGGCAATATGTCAGTTTCCAAAAGCCTCTCAAAACAGTTATTGGATGGAAACAGCACAGGTGAAGCCCACACCAGTGATTCAAAGATGGAAAGATGACACTCAGATTCTCAGAGCTTAAACTGAGAGATTTGGAATGTTTTGATGTCCAAATCACACTAGGCTCTCTGTCTCAATATCTGACAGTTTTTCTTCTTCAGTAAAACTCCATCGGGAAATAAGATTTCTTTTGAAGTACAGGCAATTAAGGACCTCTTCAGGTCTGAGCTACAACCCAAACACCAAGGTGCATTTCTGTTCATGGTGTTTCAATAGTTCCCTAAGCATTTGTGATTACCACTTTTTAGAATCTGGAGTACTAGAAAAAAAAGAGAAACTGTTCTAGAGCAGCAGCAGCATGTAATTTCATGAAAACAGCCTGTTTGCTTCCCTACGTTTCCCCACACAAGGCAACCTGACAGTTGGTTACAGTGATTAAATAAATTCTTTTCTGCTAGCAAGAAAGAGATCCCAGTTTTCGTGTCTTCTGACATGATTTAGAACCTTGAAGAACATACAGTGTCAGCTGAATTAGCTGATAACATGGCTTGGCTGGACATCACGGCAAGGATGAACAAATAATACTAAAAAAGTGCTGTGGTTGCATTCAGGATTTCTAGAGAAAGGATAGCCTGATTGGAAATAATTGGCGTGTGGGAAACCTAGACAAGGACTATATTACCCTCAGAATCTCATTTGTTGAAATCTCCCAGCAGGGAGAAGAAACATGAAAACCAGAAGCATGAAAACCAGACTTAATAACAGCCCTGTCAATATTCTGTTAGCAATGATCCAATACTACAGCCTACAGTAATACAACAGTTTGAACGATTTCTCTAACAGTCTCACACGTGTATGTCGTAAGGGTTTTATGGCACTTCTGGAGTATCTATCCCAAAAGCAAACCAGCATCCATAGAACAAGTAAGATTCCACGCTCCATCTCAAACATCCAGTTTACTTAACACAGGGTTTTGCTTGGAAAAGTGTCATTGAAAAATGGTTCAGCCAGTCACCAAAATAAGGTGCCTCTATTTCAGAAGTGTTTTAGTCCAGAACAAAGTATGCCTGATTTACCTACAGAGAAGTTTGGAGTTTGTCTTTAAATACGTGACAGCCCAACATGTTCACTAAAGGGTTTGATAAATTATTTTAGTTCCTTGAGTCTCTTTTCTGATGCCTTTTTCCTGGTCTTAGAAAAGAAAAGCTAGACACAGTTAGAGGGTTGGGGGTCGTTTACCTTGGTATTTTAATAGGATCCCATTCGATATATTCACTTCACCCAGGTGACACGCATTGCAATCCCCTCCACCCCCCCAGTCGAGTATCCAATTAAAGACCTTACACATTAGCATATCTAACAAGAGGGCCCAAGAAGGGGACTGGGGTGAGCCCCCCCTTGTCCTGGCACTCTAGGATGACAGGTGCTATAAAAGGAAGGTGTCAGAGGTGGGGACTGGGAATCTTTCCTCTCGCTTTTCCCGGCTAAATGGGACTTCAGTCACAATACCTTGGGATATCATTGGTTGGATGAGCTCAGTGAGGGCATGTGGCAATATCTGCTGTATTCATGCTTTCTTTATTCTCTGTTGATTCCTTTCCTTCTCCTTTAGCTCCCCATGGACCACGGGGGTGGCGAGAGGAAAGCCACATCCGCGGATATGGAGGGGACCTTCCATCCAGAGCGGCTCCTGGCCGTGGCTGAAAGGCCCACGAGTAGAAGACGGGAATAGATGGACTCACAACTCAGTTTTCCACAGGTCCTGGAGGTTGATTTGGCAGGTGTTCCCTTTGAAAAACTCTGGCATTGCTGTTCCTCTCCTGTCTCTGCCGCTCTCTCCCCACAACTCTTGTGTCACTGTCCCTTGGCACGAGGTGATTTCCCTCTCTTTTGCTACAGGAAGGGACTGGGACCTTCCCAAGCAGCCGGGGACAGGACTGGCTGGATGCTGGTAGCTCTTTCTGAAGGCAATTTGATCTAACTCCGCTGGTTTCTCCTGCAGCAAGGAATGCTCTCTGTCACCAGGGAATATTTGGCAGCCGAGCTAAGGAGAGGAAGTGAAATGATGTTTGCAACAGGTACAGGTGTGTCTGTGCTGGCTGTGTACAGAGTGTCCTTGGAATCATCCTTCAGGTTGGAGGAGCCCTCTGAGATCATGGTGCCCAAGCGTTGTGCTGGTGCCACCGAGGCCACCGCTGTCCCATGTCCCCAGGTGCCATGTCCGCACGGCTTTCGATCTGTTCAGGGTTGGGGGCCTCCACCACTGCCCTGGACAGCTGTGCCAGGGCTGGACAGCCTTTCCATTATGAGACTCCCTAATATCCAACGTAAACATCCCCTGGGATCACGTGAGGCCATTTCCTCTTACCCATTTCAAATGGTTCCAGTCATTCTGTACACTTTTCATCACCACAGGTTGCAGTTTTTTCCATCTCCCAGGAATCTCAGTCTGGGTTTTTCTTTTCTCCCACTTCTCCTCGGTTTGGGGGTGCAGTGCAGGCTGGCTCTGTAGATCTCCTTGAAGAGTTTTGGGGCTTGAAAAGGTTCTTTTCTCTTCTGCAATATTTCTCTAGAACTCGATTAAAAAGAATAAAACTGTATCAATGTGGTTTGGATTGGTTCATTTGCAATGGTTAGTTGAAGCAAATGATTGAGAAGGAGGCTTGAGCAGCCCTTGGTTGGAGCTGGCAGCTCGTCCTGCTTGTCTCTTCATTCTTTGGATTTCTTTGCATGATTTCTTAAGCAGTTACTGCAGTCAAGATCCCGAAGGAAGAGAACAGCATTTCTGCCTTGCTGGACTGGGAGATCCAAGTGCAATTCCTTGGAGAGACTAAGGGGATGGGGAGCTGTCCCCTGTAACCCTAACCCTCTACTCCTGACATCCATTGTGCACTCTCCACCCTGTCAGGGCTGCTGTTTAGGGTGAAGTTAGGGGTGATACCACTATTCCCTGTCTTGTACCCTAACCTGTACCCTGTGCCGGTCTCCTCCACCGTGTGCTCTCCATCCTTTCAGCCACCCCCTTTGCCCCTGAGCCCATTATGTCCATGTGTCGCCCTCCAGTCCCCCTGCCGTGCCTCTCAGACTTCAAACTCTATGCCACCCTCACGCCCCCCTGTCCCTCAGCCCCCAGCCTCTTTGTGTCACCCTCGTGCCCCCCCACGTTGCCTCTCAGCTGCCAAGTTCTATGTGTCACCCTCAAGCTCCCTCCCCACCCCTCGGCCTCCATCTGACACCCTCCTGCCCACAGATGTTATCCCTACCTTTTTTGTTTGGGTGTTATCCTGCTGTGAGGGCTGCGGTTTAGTTAATGACTTATTCCCTATAGGCCGTAGGGGGCCTATATACTATATATAAAAAGAAGAAAAACAAGAAATGTGGTGCAGCAGTAGAAAACAGCAGGCTGCCTGGGAGTAAATTTTTTTCCCTAATGTTACAGTTTTTTTACTCCCAAAGAGTCTGCAGTTTTCTCCTGCTGCTTTTTCATTTCAGCTAAAGAGAAAAATAAATGCTGATACCATCGAACCTTTGACTTGGGAGCTCAGGCGTGCATCAGAATCATGTCTCTCTTTAGAGGTGTCCAGTCAGATGTCTTTTATGGTCTTGTTCTGAGATGTCTCGACAGCCGTGCATTGCAATGATCCATTATAGATGATTACGACTTCTAAGAATGCGAAGATAGGTGGAGGATTCTCTGGCATCCATCTTTGCGGTTCCTGGAGTAAATAATTCTGTTAGCATCTTTTTCCTCCAGGGTTCTCAGAGCCCCACCTCCTTGCCGTCGGTCTCACCTCGGTCATCTCATTCAGCATTGTCTCTGTCCTTGCGGTCATTCTTCTCACTGAGTTTTCTCTCCTTGCGGTTGCATCCCATCATTTGTCATCTCCCATGTCACAGGTGTCTGCATGTATTTGGCCCAGAGCTCTTCTGCCCTGCTGCATAGTCTGGGTATAGGAGTAATAGGAGAAGTCCCAGGTACTTGAAATTTGTAATATAGGGTGTAGTTGGAGTCTAGATGGTATTCCTTGATCGACACAAGATGTCTGGAACTGTTATCATGCAGCACTCTGACTTTTGTAATAACTTCCTTTCAGATGCAGATGGATTAAATCCATAGCAGAGCACCCCATACTGGCTGAGTGTGTTCCCCCGAGAAGGTCAGTCTCTGTTTGTCTTTGCAGGGGTAGCATAAAGAGTGGCTATGCTACAGCATTGTTCTTTGTCTTTATTTTTTAGGAAGTAATGCCAGAGCTCAGCAGTCAAGGTGAAGCGGGCAAGGTGAGCACTGACCAGTGGGTAGAATGAGGTGTTATCGCTCAGGTCCCAATTTCCAGTGCACCTCTAAGCATCCATTGTTGTTTGTTTATTTTAGGTGAGCTTCTCACAAGGTGTCCTGGCCCAGGATGCCAGAGGCCAGGTGGGTGCAAGCTTAAGGTATAGGCATCGCATACTTTAGTCAGATTGGGGAGGTTGTGGTTTCACAGCATCTCAGCATGATTTTTTGCTTTGTTTCTTTCAGGTGCTGCCACTGCCCTAGGCGTGCTCAGGAGTAGAAGCAAGCAGGTGAGTTGGCATTCAGGTGGTGTGACTAATAGGCGGGAGGTATGCAGCAGCATGCTAAATGTCTACCTTTTCATTCTGCGGGTGTACTCCTGGCAGCCTCCAGAGTCGAATCAACATTTGAGGTGAGCCAGGGCAGTGGTGTGGTGGAGCCCTGGAGATTATTCTTCCAGAGGGCAACAGTCACGTTTTCCGATTTGTCATTTTAGGTACCATGAGCAACACCAGAGCCGAAGTTCAGACACGGCAGCAGCGAAGCGGATGCATTATTTTCCGGCGAGGATGGATTTTTTTCTGCTCATCGTTCAGAAGCTAAGTGCCGGGACCGGTGGTCGGGATAAGGGGAAAAACAGTTACTGTCACAGGAGGCAATTTAAAATTAGCTTAGAGGAGAGGGCCGTAGTGAGATGGGCCCCTGGGAAGTAAGGGAGGGAGTCTCTCCTCAGCATCACCAGAGCCTCAGCCTGGCAGGGCAGTTCCCACCCGTCTCCACATTCCTGCGAGCTTTGCATCATTGGCCTCCTTCGAGCCTCGCCGTCGTCAGGGATCTTTTTGCCCGACGGGTCCGCCTTCAGATCTGGGGCGATCGCCACGGTCGCCCAGCAGTCGTTGCTTTCTTCTCTAGGCCTACTGAGTTTCTCGAACATCCTCTTAACAGCTTTGGCACTAACTTCTTGTAAGCAGTTATGTTTCACCATCATGTGCTATTGCCATAGAGCTTGCTTTCCTTTGGTATCATCAGCCTCTTGCTCATCTTGCAATAGGGACCCAAGGTTTCAGCTTGTTTCAACTTGTGTCTATGTTGTGTAGTTTGTGTCCATTGTCTTCTGTATCATAGGCCTTTTTTACATGCTGACACTTTATTGGCATCGTTCCAGGCCATCTGGGCCACACTGTACTCACGTACTTTCCCGGATCACACTTATTCCGGTATCTTTATATTTTTACTTTTTGAGACCAGAAGAAGTACACGATATATTCTCATCCATCTTCCTTCTCAGCTTCAGTAGGGCCTTCTTTTTACGTGCTATTCCCTTGGATTTCTATAGGGAGCATATTAGACCCTCCTCACATGACCGCAGTAGTTCTATACGTTTCGTCTTCTCAAAGCCTATTGGGCTTGAGAACTAATCTTCCAGAGAATTATCTTAAGTCCTGGCTTATATTGTATGTATCTACCTTGGCTTATATTGTACATGTCTACCTTGGCTTATATTGTGTGCACCGCCTGTCCATGCACCACTTAAGCTCGGAGCTGCCCCGCCCTGCCACATAGAGTCAGGGTTAGGTAGAACAGTTAGGAAACTTTATGGTTCGTATCTTTTCTATGGGGTTTTGGGTAGATAACTTATGGGCCTGGTACAAAGATAACTCCTAGCCATCAGATAGCTACTCCTTGACCACCTTCTGTTGTCTCGCAGGTCTCCGAGGCGGATTTGGATCTCTAAGTTTCACAGAAGATGAGTCTGAGAGTCTTCTTCAGCATAGTGTTTTGAGTAAGGGTTGCATTCAGTGTGTAAGCTGAAGAGTGACACAGACAAATTGTGAAAGTTTGTGTATGTCTGTGTCTGGTTGTGTCTGCCTGTGAGAGTGTGTGTGCTGACTGGTTCTAACTTTATGTGTATGATTTTTGCCTGTCAGGTTTTTCAATTAATTTTTAAACCTAGAATAAAAAATCCCCAGCCGGGGTGGTTTCCCCCACCCCCTGCCGCTGGGGTTTTTTTCCTCAGTCCCGGGCGGCGTGTGAGGCAATGTTCATCACCAGAGTTAGGGTGCGGATTGGGGCGGGACTGGGGTTTTGTCAGGCAGGACGATTTTTTTTCAGGCTCTCAGGAACCACGTTCCCGAGGGGTTGGTAGAGCGGTTGCAATGGTAAGGAGGGTGGATTTGTGTGTAAGCTGAAGGACGTGTGTGTTCGATGACTGTTACATTTTCTGTGTGGTGCTTTTGTTTTGGGTTTCCTGTAAGAATAAAACTAAATGTAATAGAGTTCTTGGAAATTGAAAAATAGTTATATTGTGTTGAAATGTATTTGGCTTGTATTGGCCTGTACTGTTCTGTATTTGCATTTGCTGCTGCATTTGCATGTATTGCTCTGTATATTAATCGTATTTTGATTGAAGTGTGTACAGATTGTATTTGTATCTACATTTGTATACATTGTTTCAATATGCTTCGCAGAACTGTAAATAAAAAGAATTCATTCAATAAAGTCAACTCTACCCTAAGATACGCCCCCCCTTTTGGCCCCTGTCTTTATTTGGTGTTGTATAGTAATTTTTTAACTGTACTTCCTGCTTTGCTTATCACTTTCCTTTTCAGTCGATTCTTCACTTTATTTTTCTAACTTTATTTCTGTCAGTATCTAAGTCTCTCCCTGTGTTTCTGTTTCTCACTGTTTCTAACTCTAAGTCTATGATTCTTCCTGTTTCTCTATTTCTCTGTCTCCCTGTTTCTTTTTACTCTATTAGTTTTCCACTTTATTTCTTTCCATGTACATCTATTTCTCTCTGTTTCTCTATTTCTCCTTCTCTATTACTCTATTTCTCTAGATCTATTTCTCTATTTCTCTATTTCTCTAATTCTATTTCACTAACTCTATTTCTCTAACCATAAGTCTATTTCTCTTACTCTATTTCCCTAACTCTACTTTTCTAGCTCTAACTCTATTTCTTTATTTCTCGAGCTCTAACTCTATTTGTCTAGCTCTAACTCTATTTCTCTATTTACCTAACTCCATTGTTCTAACTCTATTTCTCTATTTCTCTATTTCTGTAGCGCTAATACTATTTCTCTATTTGTCTAACTCTATTTCTCTATTTCACTAACTCTGTTTCTCCATTTCACTAACTACACCTCTATTTCTCTATTTCACTAACTCTATTTCTCTATTTCTCTAACCCTAAGTTTATTTCTCTTACTCTATTTCACTAACTCTACATCTACTTCTCTAGCTCTAACTCTATTTCTGTATTTCTTGAGCTCTAAATCTATTTCTCTATTCCTCTAAGTCTATTTCTCTATTTCTGTAGCACTAACATTATTTCTCTATGTGGCAGTTTGAAAGCAAATCAGTGAGAGACTCAAAGTCAGAACTACAATTTAATAGAAAAATTAAAATAAATGCAATAGTACAAAAACACTGACAGAGTCAGAATACAACCTGACACCCTGTCGGTCAGGGTGTTGGTAGCAGTCCAGTTAGGTGGTGGCTGCAGTCCTCTGGGAGCGATAGATGTGGTTCTGTTGAAGCAGTGATCCCGTGAAAGGTGTAGTTCTCTGAAGGTCCAGTGGTGGTGTAGAAGGGTCTGGTCTTCCTCTGGGAATCCCGTGGAAAAGCTGCCTTGTGGTGTTTCAAATTCCAGATTATATCCAGATAGGGATGCTTGGTTCCTCCCCCTGGGCGGGGCATCTCACAATGGGATGATGGAGTTTATCAGTGGGACTCAATGGCCCATTAACTGGAGCCAACAGGGACAAGCAAAGCAAAGTGCCCCACCTGGCTCTAAGGGCTGGCCTATTAGAAAACATGTCCCTGGAGCCATCAAGGATGAGCCAGGAACACTGCCCCACCCGGCCCCAACATCCCATGAAGATGGTGATAGAATACATACCATTGCAACCTAAGACATTATCCACCCCTTGTTCTATCACTATCTATATGATACCCAAACCAGTACCCCCTTTAAACTTTACAAATATATATATATATATATATATGCATATACAATGAAACTTGACACCCAGTTCTCACTTAAACTTAAGTTTCCTTTGGTACCCAATGGGTTTTCCCATCATTCTGCATTACCCATCGAGTGTAACCAGGTCCTTGAGCAAAAACAACCCCGTGGATGGCTTTGCCTTTGTCTGAGGTGGGACTAATCCAAACAGTCTTTCCTAAAATACCTTTCATGTGTACCACTGGGACCTTATCTCCGTCCACTGTGTGCAAGGGTTCAGACTGGGCAGGACCAGCTCAACTGATGGAGTCTCAAGAAGTGCTGACCATCCAGGTGGCCTTTGCTAAGTCAATTTCCCAATTTTTGAAGGTCCCCCTGCCAAGTGCCTTCAGGGTGGTCTTAAGTAGTCCGTTGCACCGTTCAACTTTCCCAGCAGCTGGTGCATGATAAGGGATATGATATATCTACTCGATGCCATGTTCTCTGGCCCAGCTGTTTATAAGGCTATTCTTGAAATGGGTCCCATTGTCCGACTCAATTCTCTCAGGCGTGCCATGTCTCTACAAGACTTGCTTTTCCAGGCCTAAGATGGTGTTTTGGGCAGTAGCATGAGGCACAGCGTAGGCAATATCCAAAGCCAGCTGGACGGCTTTAAGCTCTGCGACCTGACTTGATCCACCTTCTTCTTCAGTAGCTTGTGCAACTCGTCGTGTGGGGCTCCATACAGCAGCTTTCCACTTCTGGTTAGCACCCACAATTCGGCAGGAACCATCAGTGAAGAGGGCATATCGTCTTTCACTCTCCGGTAGCTCGTTATATGGTGGGGCTTCCTCAGCACGTGTCACTTGCCTCTCCTCTTCTTCAGAAGATAACCCAAAAGTCTCACCTTTAGGCCAGTTTGTTATAATTTCCAGAATCCCAGGGCGATTAGGGTTTCTTATCCGGGCTCGCTGTGTGATCAGCTCAATCCACTTGCTCCATGTGGCGTTGGTGGCATGGTGTGTGGAAGGAACCCTCCCCTTGAACATCCAACCCAGCACTGGTAGTCGGGGTGCCAGAAGCAGCTGTGCTTCAGTGTCAATTACTTCCAAGGCAGCTCGAACCCCTTCATAAGCTGCAAGAATCTCTTTTTCGGTTGGGGTATAGCTGGCCTCAGATCCTTTGTATCCCCAACTCCAGAACCCAAGTGGTCGTCCTCGAGTCTCTTCAGGTCCCTTCTGCCACAGGCTCCAGGATGGACCATTCTCCCCGGCCGCAGTGTAGAGCACATTTTTCACATCCTGTTTTGTTCTGACTGGCCCAAGGGCTACTGCATGGGCAATCTCCTGCTTAATTTGTTCAAATGCTTGTTGTTGCTCAGGGCCCCACTGGAAATAATTTCTTTTTTGTGTCACGAGGTAAAGAGGGCTTACAATTGTGCTGTATTCCGGGATATGCATTCTCCAAAACCCAACAGCTCCTAGAAAAGCCTGGGTTTCCTTCTTGTTCGTAGGTGGGGACATGGCAGTGATCTTGTTGACTACTTCTGTTGGGATCTGGCGACGTCCATCTTGCCACTTGACTCCTAAAAACTGGATTTCTTGAGCAGATCCCTTAACCTTATTTGGCTTGATGACAAAACCAGCTCTTAGGAGAATCTGGATGATCTTCTTTCTTTTCTCAAAGACTTCCTCTGCTGTGTTCTCTTATACGATGATGTCGTCGATGTACTGCAGATGTTCTGGGGCCTCACCCTTTTCCAGTGCAGCCTGGATCAGTCCATGGCCGATGGTGGGGCTGTGCTTCCACCCCTGGGGGAGTCTGTTCCAGGTGTACTGCACGCCCCTCCAGGTGAAAGCAAACTGAGGCCTGCACTCTGCTGCCAGAGGAATGGAGAAAAAGGCATTGGCAATATCGATGGTCGCGTACCACTTTGCTGCCTTGGATTCCAGTTCATGTTGAAGTTCCAACATGTCTGGTACAGCAGCACTCAGTGGTGGTGTGACCTCATTTAGGCTACGATAATCTACTGTCAGTCTCTATTCTCTACTGGACTTACGCACTGGCTATATAGGGTTGTTAAAGGGTGAATGAGCTTTGCTGACCACCCCTTGGCTCTGCAGTTCACGAATCATCTCATGGATGGGAACCATAGAGTCTCTGTCTGTGCGGTACTGCTGACGGTGCACTGTTGCTGTTCTTCAACTTCCAGCAGTCCTACAGCAGAGGGGTCGTCTGAGAGACCAGGCAAGGTATTTAGCTGTTGGATGTCTTCTGTTTCTACTGCGGCTATCCCGAAAGCCCAATGATGTCCTTTTGGGTCTCTGAAATACCCATTTCTAAGTTAGTCTATGCCCAGGATGCATGGGGCCTCTGGGCCGGTCACAATGGGGTGTTTCTGCCACTCATTCCCAGTTAAACTCACTTCAGCTTCTAATACAGTCAGCTGCTGGGATCCTCTTGTTACTCTAGAAATAGAAATAGATTCTGTTCCCACGTACCTTGATGGCATCAGGGTACATTGAGCGCCGGTGTCAACTAAAGCTGTGTATTTTTGTGGGTCAGACGTGCCAGGCCATCGGATCTACACAGTCTAATAGATCTGGTTGTCCCTTTCCTCCACCTGGCTAGAGGCAGGGCTTCTTTATTCTTGATCGTGGTACACGTTGCTCTCTTCCTGTCAATATGTCCTTGAGGTCCCTTCAAGAGGATCGGTCATATCATCATTTCTATACTGTCCAGAGTTCTGTCCACAAGAGACCGGAGCAGCGTTGACTCTAGGTGGGCTCCTTGTGATAGCTGTTCCTCTTTTCAGTTCACGTACTCGGGCTGCTAAGGAAGAGGTGGGTTTTCTATCCCACTTCCTCATGTCTTCTCCATGCTCCTGAAGGAAAAACCAGAGGTTACCTCGTGGAGTGTATCTTCTTTCTCTGGCTGGGGGATGTCTGCTCCTAATAGCAGAAACTCTTGTTGGTTCTGGCGAGATGTGGTGAATTTCTTGCTTCAGCTCCTTTCTGAGTTTCTCTTCCAAGTTCCGGACGTGCTCAGCCAGCTGTGTTTCCACAGATGAGACATGGGTGTGAAATGGGGCAGTGACAGTGTCCTCATAAATTCTTAGTTTGTTGACTAGTACTCCCACCTTGTCCGCTCCTTCCCTCCATTGCAGTGTTGCTAGGTAACGGGAGCATATCTCTGGTCCAAGCCGTGCGAATCTCAGCCACATCTGTGACGTGCATTGGACATCATCTGGGTTTTTAGGGAATCTCTCATCTTCTGAGAAAATGATCTCCAGCACGGCTAATTCTCTCAGGCATCGGATACCTTGTTCCATTGTGCTCCATTTTCCTTGCTGCACCTGGAGGTCTTCTTTACAAAGGTATTTGTCTCTTACACTTGCCAGCAGTCGCCGCCAGAGGCTGAGAGTTTCTTGGGTTTTCCCGATCCCCTGGTCAATGACCACATCCTGGGTCAGGGATCCAAGTTGTCTGGCCTCACTTCCATCTAGCATGGTGTCATTGGCTGCAGCGTCTCAGATGTGAAGCAGCCAGGTCAGGATGGATTCATTTGTCTGGTGGGTGAACTCCCTCCATAGGTCACACAGCTCACCCAGGGATAAAGAGCGAGTGATGATCTCTGGCTCTGTCTCTTCTGCTTGGTGCGAAGGTCCAGCCTCCTCATCGGTCGCTGTGCGGGCTGATTTGCTCTTGGATTTCTTTTTCTGAATGGGGGCAACTGCTACTGGCTTAGGCTGTTCTGGCTCGGTGATGGTTTGTGTGGAGACACTGTCAGTTCTTTCAGTCTCTTTTTCCTCCATGGCAGTTTGTTTGGATATGGTGCCTGTTGCTTTGCTGCTTTTCTTCTCCTCCTCCTCGAGAAGATGCTGTCCCACACCAAGTATTGTTCTGTTCCTAAGCATGGTGTACACGGTGCAGGTGATAGAGAGAAAAGAAAATAGAACTGACAACAAGATTATACCATCTTTGACATCCAAAGGGAACTCAATATTTTCAAGAACTGTTGTGTCAGGTCTGAAAGGCTGAAAGAAACCACTCTCTACTCTTTCCTCTAGGGGCTGGGTGCGATTGTTGAGGAGGCCCCAGATGTAACAGCCCAGACTAGGACAAGCAAACAAAATTGAGGATATATTCCCAATGGTGTTCATTGCCTCGGAGGTTATCATGCAAGAAACATAGTAAACTAATAAAGCAATTTTTATATGATGCCCCGGCCTACACAGGAGCATTACCACAGGCAGGTAATTCCCTGTCTGCGGAAATATATACAGAGCAAGGTACAGGACACATGTAAGTATGTTTAGTATCATGGTGAATAGGTGGCTTCTAGAACACAAAATTATAATTTTGACTTTCCTCAGTTGGCCCCACACTGGGCACCAAAAATGTGGTAGTTTGAAAGCAAATCAGTGAGAGACTCAAAGTCAGAACTACAATTTAATAGAAAAATGCAATAGTACAAAAATACTGACAGAGTCAGAATACAACCTGTTGGTCAGGGTGTTGGTTTTAGTTCACTTAGAAGGTGGTTGCAGTCCTCTGGGAGCAATAGATGTGGTTCTGTTGAAGCAGTGATCCTGTGAAAGGTGCAGTTCTCCTCTGAAGGTCCAGTGGTGGTATAGAAGGGTCTGGTCTTCCTCTGGGAATCCAGTGGAAAAGCCGACTTGTGGTGTGCCATGGGTTGACCCTGGCCAGGTGCCAGGTGCCCACTCAGTCACTCTATCACTCCCTCTCCCAGCTGGGAGAGGAGAGAGGATAATATTGAAAAAGACTATCTGGGTGAGTAAAGGCAGTTTTATTACAGTGGGGAAAAAATAGAACAAGCAAGTTGAAAGTTGCGCGCACAAGAGCAGGGGGGAAAACAATCAATCTCTACTTCCCATCAGCAGCGATGTCCGGGCACTTTCTGGGAAGCAGGGCTTCAGCATGCGTGACAGTTGTTCAAGAAGGCAAACATGGACCAGCCCTGAGTGCCTCCTTCTCCTCCTCTCTTCCTTCCCTTATATATCTGAGCTGATGTCATATGGTATGGAATATCCCTTTGGCTGACTGGGCTCAGCTGGCCTGCTGGTGTCCCCTCCCAGGATCTTGCCCCTCCCATCTCCTTCAGTGGGGGAAGGAATGTCAGAGGGACAGCACAGCTTGGCAGTAGCCAAAACACTGCTCTGTTATCAGCACCAGCTACCAAAGCAAAGCCCAGCACTGTAAGGGCTGTGAGCTTTACCCCAATCAGACCCAATACAATTTCCACCCCTTATTCCATACCATTTGCATCATGCTCAGAAATCCTTTTCTACTCACACATGCAATTTAAGCTACATCCTTAAACCATCCCCATCACATTAACTACTATCTCCTGTCCTCTCGCATCCTTCCACGTGGTCTCCATTTCCAGCAGAGTGGGGGGTCAGGGCAGGAGGAATAGTAAACTGGATTGTCAAGGACTGGCACCATCCCTGTTCATTGTGGCCTTTTTCTTGCTCCTTGCTGAAATTCGTTCTTCGTCAGCTCATGTCCCTTCTGCTACTTACGTCCTGCAACATACAACTTCCAACATGCATTATTCTTACCCCAAGGTTAAATCACCTTGGGGCACACACTGGGTCTCCCCATCCTCCCGCATTACCCACCAAGTGCACCCAGGTCCTTGGGCAAAGACAATCCCACGAAGGGGTTTGCCCTTCCCCATGGGGGACGCAACCCACACTGACTTCCCCAGCCACTTTCCTATGTGTAGTGCAGGAACCTTGTCTCCCTCCACAGTGGCTAAGGGTTTAGTTTGGGCGGGACCAGGGCGGTTAACAGATCCCCTAGTATTGACTAGCCAAGTGGCTTCTGCCAAATTCACATCCCAATGCTTCCATGTCCCATTACCTAGTGCCCGTAGCATAGTTTTTAACAGTCCATTATATCTTTCAATCTTCCCAGAGGCCTGTGGGTGATAAGGAATATGATATATCCACTTAATGCCATGCCTCTTTGCCCAGGAGTTAATAAGATTATTTCGAAAATGAGTCCCATTGTCTGACTCAATTCTATCTGGGGTTCCATGTCGCCACAAAATGTGTCTTTCAAGACCTGAAATTGTGTTCCGAGCCGTGGCGTGGTTTACTGGGTACGTTTCCAGCCAGCCAGTTGTGGCCTCCACCATGGTGAGGATGTAACTCTTGCCTTGGCGTGTTCGTGGCAATGGCCCAATGTAATCAATTTGCCAGGCTTCACCATACTGGAACCCCAGCCATCGCCCTCCACTCCAAAGAGGCTTCACTCGTGTGGCTCGCTTGATGGCAGCGCATGTTTCACACTGATGAATAACCTGTGTGATGGCCTCCATGGTCAGATCCACCCCTCGATCACGAGCCCATCTGTATGTTGCATCCCTTCCAAGATGCCCTGATGTTTCATGGGCCCATCGGGCTATAAATAGCTCACCCTTTCTCTCCCAATCTAGGTCCACCTGAGCTATTCCAATTTTGGTGGCCTTATCTACCCGTTCGTTGTTTTGATATTCCTCAGTGGCACGACTTCTGGGCACATGGGCATCTACATGGTGTACTTTCACAGTCATGTTCTCTATCCGTGCAGCAATGTCTTGCCATAATGCAGCAGCCCAGATGGGTTTTCCCCTGCGCTGCCAGTTGGTTTTCTTCCACTGCTGCAGCCATCCCCATAGGGCATTAGCCACCATCCAGGAGTCAGTATAAAGATAGAGTATGGGCCACTTTTCTCTCTCAGCAATCTCTAGGGCTAGTTGGATGGCTTTCACCTCTGCAAACTGGCTTGAATCACCTTCCCCTTCAGCGGCCTCAATGACTTGTCGTGTGGCATTCCACACAGCGGCTTTCCACCTCCGATGGTTTCCTGTCACTCGGCAGGATCCATCAGTAAATAAAGCATATTTTCTTTTGTTTTCTGGTAACTCGTTATATGGTGGTGCTTCTTGGGCGCGAGTCACCGTCTCAGACAGTGCTCCAAAATCTCTGGCTTCTGACCAATTCAAAATCTCTTCTAGGATTCCTGGGAAATTGGCTTTTCCCATTCGGGCTCGTTGTGTAATTAAGGCCACCCACTTACTCCATGTAGCATTGGTTGCATGATGCACAGAGGGAATGTTTCCTTTGAACATCCAGTGTAGGACAGGCAATCGTGGTGCCAAGAGGAGACACGTTTCTGTCCCAACAACTTCTGAGGCCACTCCAACACCCTCGTAAGCTGCTAATATCTCTTTTTCAGTTGGAGTATAGCGGGCTTCTGATCCTCGATAACTCTGGCTCCCGAATCTGAATAGCTGACCTCGGGTTTCTCCCGCAGTCCTCTGCCAGAGGCTCCAGGTGAGGCCCTGCTCCCCAGCTGCAGTGTAGAGTATATTTTGCACATCTGTCCGAACAGGCCCAAGAGCACGAGCTGTTTCCTGTTTGATCTGCTCAAAGGCCTGTTTCTGCTCAGGGCCCCACTCAAAGTCCTTCTTCTTCTGGGTCACTTGATAGAGGGGGCCCACAAGTTGACTATAGCCTGGAATGTGCACTCTCCAGAATCCTACAAGGCCCAGGAAAGCTTGTGTTTCCTTCTTATTAACTGGTGGAGACATATGGGCAATTTTGTCAACCACCTCTCTAGGCACATGACGGCGCCCATCCTGCCATTTTATTCCCAGGAACTGGATCTCCTGTGCAGGTCCCTTCACCTTCCTTTGTTTTATAGCAAGACCAGCTTTCAGAAGAATTTGGATTATTTTCTTCCCTTTTTCAAAAACTTCTCCTGCTGTATCGCCCCACACAATGATACCATCAATATATTGCAGGTGTTCCGGAGCTCCACCCTGCTCCAGAGCAGCCTGGATCAGGCCATGGCAGATGGTGGGGCTGTGTTTCCACCCCTGGGGCAGTCGGTTCCAGGTGTACTGGACACCCCTCCAAGTGAAAGCAAGCTGAGGCCTGCCCTCTGCTGCCAGAGGGATTGAGAAAAATGCATTAGCTATGTCAGTCGTGGCATTCCATTTGGCTGCTTTTGACTCTAGCTCATATTGGAGGTCCAACATGTCCGGTATGGCAGCACTTAGAGGTGGTGTGACTTCATTCAGGCCCCGATAGTCCACTGTCAGCCGCCATTCCCCATTTGACTTCCGCATTGGCCATATGGGGCTGTTGAAGGGTGAGCGGGTCCTGCTGATAACTCCTTGGCTCTCCAGTCGATGAATTAGTTCATGGATAGGAGTCCCGGAGTCCCGGTTGGTACGATACTGCCTCCAGTGCACTGTCCTGGTAGCAATCGGTACTTGCTGATCTTCCACCTGCAGCAATCCTACGATGAAGGGATCTTCTGAGAGGCCAGGCAGGGTGGATAACTGTTTGATCTTCTCTGTATTCACTGCAGCTACACCAAAGGCCCATTGATATCCTTTTGGATCCTTAAAATACCCTCTCCTGAGGTAGTCAATGCCAAGGATGCAAGGGGCCTCTGGGCCAGTCACAATGGGGTGCCTTTGCCGCCTGTCCCCTGTTAAACTCACCTCAGCTTTTACTACCGACAACTCCTGGCATCCCCCTGTCACTCCAGAGATCCAGATGGCTTCTGCACTCTTGTGCCTTGATGGCATCAGTGTACACTGTGCACCGGTGTCCACTAAAGCTTTGTACTTCTGTGGATCTGATGTGCCAGGCCATCGAATCCACACCGTCCAGTATACCCGGTCATCCCTTTCCTCCTCCTGGCCGGAGGCAGGGACCCTCTATTCCTGTTCTTGGTCAGAGTATTCACTGTCTGACCTTTGTGATGCCAAATCAGAGGTTCCCTCATCAGGATTGTAGGAAATGGTTTTCATTTTCTTATATCTGGGAGATAGCTGATTGTCTTCTGGTCTCTCTGTGGTAACTACACTGACAGTCTTCTTGGGTGGCCCCTTCTTAACAGGTCTCTTCCCCCTCAGTTCTCAGACCCGGGCGCTCAGCTTGGAGGTGGGTTCACCATCCCACTTCCTCATGTCCTCTCCATGCTCACGCAGAAAGAACCAGAGCTCATTACATGGCCTGTTCTTGGGGATTCTTTTGCCTCTGACTGGGGTTGGAGAGGAGCGATCTCTTGGGCTGCCCCTAAAAGTTGGGCTGGTGGCTTGCAGGGATGAGGGAGTACCCAGAGTTTCTGCTACATTTCGGAGCTGGGAGGACGCCACCTCTACAGTTGGTGTATCCATTTGGAGATAATAAAGTGCTACCAAGCTGCTGGAATATGATGCAGGGGTGCCTTGAACCACCTTCCTCCACATGGCGAGTGTACAGGGGACATCCTCTGGATCTTTGCTGACTCGATCATCCTTTAGATCACTATAGACAATTCCCAGCACTGCCAATTCTCTCAAGTACTGGATACCTTCATCTACATTGGTCCACTTCCCTGGGGATTTCACAAGATCTTCCTTAAAAGGATATCTTGCCTTCACACTTGAGAAAAGCCGTCTCCAGAAGCTACAAATCGCTCCTTCCTTTGAAAGTCCTCTTTCAATTTCCCGATCCTTAGCAAAGGATCCCAGCTGTTGGGCTTCATGACCTTCTAACTGCTGACTTTTGACCCCAATATCCCAGCATTGCGGCAGCCATGCAGCAATCCTCTCACCTGACTCGCAGCTGTAATTCTTTTGCAGGTCTTGAAGTTCGGATGGGGTCAGGGACCAAGTAACTTTGGTCTCCTGTTTAACTTGCCTCACTCCCTTTGATTCCTTTGCTGAAGGACCTGCCTCTTGATCTGGCCCCACCTCTTCTTCTTCCTCTTCTTCTTCTTCTTCCCTTACTAATTGGCAGCTTGGGCCTGAAACTTGCCTTGTCCATTTTTTTGTTTGTACTGCTGGGGCAATCACTGTAGTTGCTGTGGTTTGGGTTCCTATCTCAGACATAGTTGTTGTGGTTTGTATCCGTGCCTCAGACACAGCTGTAGTTTGTGTCCCTGTCTCAGCTATAGTGTCCTCAGACACAGTTCGGGTTCCTGTCTCAACCACAGTCCTCTGAGAGTATTGAACAGAGGCCCGGTAGGCCCAGGCCAGCCCCCAGTACAGGGTGAGAAGCTGCTGGCATTCCTGGGAGTAAACGAGGCACCCCTCTGTCAGTGATGGGCCAGTTTGTTAGGGTTATTTACCTCTTCAGGAGTAAACTCCCTGGCAATGGGAGGTGATAACCGCCCTAGGAACCTGCCCAAATCCTTCTACACACCTTTCCACCCAGGAACTGGGTACCTCAGGGCAGATTTTAACAGCTCCTCACCCAAGGGTTGTTTCCTTCTGTACCAGGGAGATGACAATTTCCATGAATTCCATAAGGTAACTACGGTGTTGGCTAATATTATTAATAATATCAGGAAACTTACATAAGGATTGGCAATGACCATGGGAATCTGCAGTAAAAGATCATCCATACTCAAATTCACCCCGGGCAGAGAGAAGGAGTTATATTCATTCATAGTCATTGTTTGTTTCAACATGTTCCCAAACTTAGCAAAATAAAGATAAGCAGTGTGGCAGCCAAAGGCTGTGTGCCATGCAGGAGCTTATTACTTGAGAGCTGCTATTGATAATTACTAGAGCATGCAATACATATATATATGTATGTATATATATATATATAAACTGCCTTTATCTCGCCCCACCTTTGGGCACCAAAAGAGACTGACATGGGTTGCCCCCGGCTGGGTGCCCGGTGACCACTCCCTTTCCCACTGGGACATGGGAGAGAATAATATGGAAAAAAATCCAGTAGGGTGAGATAAGGCAGTTGATTACAGCAGGAAAATAAAGAGAACAAGCAGAGATCTGTGAGCACAAGAGCTAAAGGGAAAAACAATCAGTCTCTACTTCCCATCAGCAGCGATGTCCGGGCACTTCCTGGGAAGCAGGGCTTCAGCATGCGTAATTGTTCTTCCAGAAGGCAAACATGGACAAGTCCCGAGTGCCTCCTCCTCCTTCTCTCTTATTTCCCTTAGATATCTGAGCTGATGTCATATGGTATGGAATATCCCTTTTGGCTGACTGGACTCAGCTGGCCTGCTGGTGTCCCCTCCCAGGATCTTGCCCACCCCCATCCCCTTTGGTGGGGGAAGGAATGTCAGAGGGACAGCACAGCTTGGCAGTAGCCAAAACACTGCTCTGTTATCAACACCAGCTACCAAAGCAAAGTACAGCAGTGTAAGGGCTGTGAGGTTTACCCCAGTCAGACCCAATACAGCCCTGACCAAAACCACCCAGCCAACCTGACAGATCCATCCATGCCCAGAAGGATGCTGGAGCTTTTGATGTCCCTGTGGATGACCTGGTGGAATGAAGGAAATCCAGGGCCTGCAGGCTCTGATAGAGGAAAAAGAAATATGAGGGTCAAAATTAAAGACTTGAATTCATCACACAAAGAAAGGAGAATGGCTCCAAGAGATTTCCTGTCTCAGGAAATGGTGAGTAATGGCAGGACACGGTGCAGCCAAGAGGAAGAGCTGCTGTCCAACACCATTAGAGCAGCATCTTTCTAACTGAAGACAGATTAGGGGTTTATTTTGTTCTTATCACCTGCTTATCAGAACCAGCATGTCCAGGATCCCTCACCTCCTGACTGAGAGCTGCCATCTCTCCTTCAGCCACAACATCCTCTAAAGTGCCTCCATCCACGTATTCCATAACCAGCCACAGTTCCTCAAGGACAAGGTAGCTCCAAGAAGAAAACAGTGGCATGGAGATCAATGTGCACAGCTAAATCACCTCATGGAAATGACTACAGTTGAGTTTTGTTCCCAGGTCACTTGTAAAGGAAGACAGAATCAAATGGAGAGACATTCCTTTGAGGCCAAACAGTTCTTAGAATTTGCACAGCCTGAAGGAGAAAGGCACATCCCCAAAAAAGGAGATGTCTTTGATGACAAGCAAGGGAAAGAGGCAGTTTAGCAACAGCAGAGATAAATCTGGAAGCAGGACACAGCCCATCAGCTGCTTCACCATCCCAACTCACCAATGCCACCGGGAACTCCAGGAACGAGGCAATGCAACTTTCACAGTTACCCACGGGAGGAAGGGAGGGGCAGGAAAGGCAAGGCAAGGCAAGGCAAGGCAAGGCAAGGCAAGGCAAGGCAAGGCAAGGGAGGGGCAGGCAAAGCAGGGGAGGGGGAGGCAGTGCGAGGAAAGGTAAGCAAGGGGCAGGCAGGGCCAGGCAAAGAAGTCAAGGCAAGGCAGGAGTAGGCAAGGCAAGGCAAGGGAGGTGTGCACAAGGCACGACAAGGCAGGGTTACGCCAGGCAAGGCAAGGAGACAAAGGCAAGGTCAGGCCAGGGACGGGGAGAGCAGGCAAGGAGAGCAAGGAGTGGGCAAGACAAGGGAAGTCAGTGGGGGCAGAGAGAGGGAGCGTCTGCAAGGGAAAAGAAGCGAGAGATGAGCAAGGGAAGGCAAGGCAGGGGAGGGGTAGGGATAGGCAAGGCAGGGGATGGGTCTGCAAGGCGAGGTAAGGTGGGGGTAGGCAGTGGAAGGCAAGACAGAGCAAGGAAGGTGTAGCAACTCAAGGCAAGGGATGGCATGGGATGGGATGGGATGGGATGGGATGGGATGGGATGGGATGGGATGGGATGGGATGGGATGGGATGGGATGGTGTTGCGGTTTTGAGGTTTGGGAATCAAAAGTAGGTATGAAGATTAATTTTGTAGTTTAGATTATTTGATTTTGTTGTGGGATAAGGATTAATAGTAGGCAAAAGCAGGTTTATACTTTAAGGAGTACAAAAAGGAATTTTATTAACAGATGTAAAACAGGAATAATAGTTAGGCATCAACACAACTTTTCAGAACACTTTTTTCTCTTCCCCACCTTTCTTATTTTCTTTCTTGTTGACCATACAAAAGGTAACACTTCAACTTCTAGTTAACCTACCACCTCTAGAACTTCACAGTTTTCTTAATTCATGTAGAGAGAGAAGCTTTCTTTTGTTTTATCATGTTGACTCTCATAAGAAACACAGTTTCTATAGTTATTAGCTTTCTAGTAAGCGATTCTCTCTTTGAAGAGAGGTATTTGCTTTTCTAGACCCCTTTCCATTTCAGTAGCTTTCCCAGGGCCACACCAATGGGCATATCATGGTCACTGAGGTGTTCTTTTGAGAGCAAATGTTTCTATTACAGTGACAACAACATCCTCTTACTTCATCATCAGCAACACAAGTCTTCTTCTACTGTTTTCCTGGAGCGAGGAAAGAAAGATTTTAATACACAAAAGTCTCAGTCTACTGCTTATAACTTAAAACATTATATTCCCTTTTTCTCACTTCTTTTAGACTATTATTCATATATTACAGGGTGTATTACAGCTAACTTTATCAACATGTTTTTACAAAAGTGTGGCGGTTGTTCAACTAGGCCCCGAGGAATTTCCCATTAGCAGGCCCTGGGGGGAAGAGGGTGAGCTCCCCCGAGTTCCAGCAATAGAATGGTTCGACCCATCAGAGGATGGGCTGGAAGAAGTTGACACCCTCTGAGGGTGAGTGGTCGGGCCTGCCTGTCTATTTACAAGCCGCCACTCCCCTGCCCTAGAAAGTTCTGTCTACCCTGCAAGTTGATTGTATCCTTACCCTGTCCGTTATGCTCTCTCCTCCCCGTCTCCTCCCCTGCTCTCTCCCAGTTGGTTCCCTCTCCTCAACTCCTCCTACGTCCCTCCCCTAGAGCCCCTTGTGATTGGTTGTCTAGTTACAATAAAACCCCATGTCACGAGGAGCTCTGGGTCTTCGGATCCTGGCTCTCTTGGATGTCACATCTCTGTGTCTGCGTCATCATTGCCTGGGTCCGAGGAGCCCCCTTCATAGCCTTGGGTGCGCCTTGTAGTTTGCCTCCCTCCACGCCTCTCCACCACGCAGGGAACCTAGTTAGCCCGGCGACAGGGACGACAGTCGGCCGCTGTCTACCCGCGCATCTGTCACACACGCCTTTGGACAGAGGCCACACAACACCAGCGGAAAGGCGAACGGCGACAGCTGGCGCCCAACGTGGGGCACTGGTCAGCGGCCAACTGACCAGTGGCCTCATTCGAGTGACCCTCCTTCCGAGGAGCACCGTTGGAACGCTTGCCGCCTCCCTCGACCGGTGCTTCATTTCAGAAGCTGCGTCGAGCGAGGACGACTGACGAGCTCCCGCGGCAGCAAAGGCTGCGGCGTGCCTCAGTCGCGCACCCAACTCAGATCACCAGTGGTCAGCGGCAGCGGCGTTGGAGTCAGACACTCCACGCGAAGAGAAAGGCTGCGCAGCATCGGCGAGACACGTAAGTCTTGGGGATTCGCCCTGACCACACAGGCCGAAAGCTCTGCCCTGGGCTACTGCCCGGCTTTCGGATCCCAGTTTTCCGAGTTTCGTAGCTTTGAGCTGAGGGCTTGTTGAGATAATGGGCAGTCATCTGTCCACTCAACAGAAGGGGATCTATTCCCGTTGTAAGGGAATTCTAGTTGAGGGAAAGAGGGATTTTCAAAAGCCCGTTTTGAGGGAATTCGTTAAGTGGATTTTTGTTCATTTTCCCTCAGTTTCTCCCGATTTAATTCACGATTTACGTTTTTGGGACCAAGTAGGGGGTGCTTTGACCAGAAGTGTAAGAGAGGGGAATTTTAGAGATTCTCAGTTTTACTCCGTTTTGATTTCTATTTGTGATGCATTAAGGGGACGCAAAAAGGAAAAGTTTGGGACCCCAGTTTTTCCTTCCCCTACCCCGTCTTCCCTGACACCCCGCTCTCCGCACCCCTCGTCCCTCCGCCGTTGGGACTCGCGTCGGGTCTCCTTTTCCCTCACCCCGTCGCAGTCTCCGTCGGCACCCCTTCGGCGCAGAGAGGGCCCCTCTGTGTCCGATTCCTCCCTATCCCTCCTACCCATGCCCACCTACCCAGTTGCGCCCGTTGTGCCTCCACCCTACCCTAAACCGAAAGCACAAAATGGCCGCGACCGCCGTGAAAATGGCGGCGATGGCGCAGTTAAAAATTCCACTATTCGCACCAAAGGCGGCCCGTCATTTTCATCACGGGACTCCTCCCCTGATAGTAGTGGAGACTCCTCCCCTGAGTCACCTCATAGTGTGCTCCGCCCTTTAGGCCGTCCCACCGTGTACGTCACATCGATGGGTGGCGTCACGTCGGGCCCCTCCCCTAACACCAGGAACGCCCACTGGCCCCGCGCGTCATCCCTTCCGTCGTGGCCCGCCCCTTCACGGCCTAGGTCCCTGGCCCTCCCTTCCGGTTCAGAACACCTAGAACCCGGAGGGGAGGAGGCCGCGGCCTACCGCGGTTCTAGACTCCGACACCTAGAACCTGGAGGCCTGCAGGCCGAGGCCTATGCCAAGGCCCGGGACCAGGCCGAGGCCTACCGTGGTTCCACACAACACCTGGAACCCGGAGGCCCAGAGGACACAGCGGCATGTGGGGACCCAGGCCTACAGGCCTTCCCGGTGCATGCGGCCCGACGGGGCCACAACCCGAAATGGGAGCCATTTACCTTTTCCCAGCTTCGGGACATTGTAAAAATTGTTACGGAGCACGGGCTGGAATCCCCCTACTGTCAGGGAATGTTAAGGGCGACTTTTCGCGTGAACTTGCTTGTCCCAGATGACATAAAAATGATAATGGAGAGCATCCTAGCCCCTGAAACATTCTGGCTCTGGGAACGTGGGTCGAGGAGGGCCCTCGATAAATTGCTCCTAGATTACGAGAGGGATCCAGAGGTGGACCATCTAACCATGGACCATTTATATGGGGAAGGTGATTACAGCAAAGGGGACGTGCAAGCAGGCTTGCTCCCCGCATGGGTCTTACAGGATGTACAACAAGCCGCGCTAAGGGCCTTGTTGATGTTACCATCGGGGGACACCCCCGCGGACAGCTACGCGACCATCCGACAGGGGCAGTCGGAGAGCTTTATGAAATTTGTGGGACGAATTAGGGTCGCCCTGTCCAAACAAGAAGAAGACCCGGTTGCCCAGATGAGGATTTTAAGATCCATCGCATTCTCCAATGCGAACCCCACATGCAAAGCCGTGCTGCAAGCCTTACCCCGACGGCCCAAGCCCACCATTGAAGAAATGGTGGAAGCCTGTGCCGAGGTCCTTCCAGATACCACCCCACAAGAGAGAATACCCAAAGCCAGGGGGCATCCCACCGCCTTCGCGACCACAAAACCCGACAGTGACTTTGTCAAAAATGCCATTTGTTACAACTGTGGGGAAAAGGGACATTTAGCAAAAACTTGTCCCAAGCCTAAGAAACCTAACGTCTCTCGCCATGAGTCTCCCGTAGGTCCAGGTGTGGCCCGCTGCCCTTGTTCCCGAAAGAAAACCCCGGGAAATGGGCGGCAGAGCGCGGAACGGCACCGCACAATGACACAAAATTAAAGGCCGACAACATCTCGCACGCTGGAGCCACTCCGGAAAGACCAACCGCACCACCATCAGCGGGGGAGAAGCGACCAGCAGAGGCGGAGAACATTCGGACCAGGTTTCACGTTGTTAGTGCTTGCCCACAGCAGGTAACAAAAACTGACTTCTTTGTATACACAGTAGTACTGTGTGGAGACATTTATTCCAGGACTGAGTTACTAATTATTGGGGACTCGACCAGGAGTCCGCCAGGGCTGTTTGTCTTACCGCAAATTGTAGCTGCAGTTCCAGGCCAGACTTTCAAAATCACCGCAGCTAGCCACACCGCTCCATGGTTCATTCCCAGGGGCAATGGCTGGCTCACACAATTGTCCTGCCTCAAGAGCCATCCAGGACACAGAGAGTTCCTTCAGTATTTTACTCTGAGCGAGTTGGCACAGATAAACCCATTCTATCGTGCAGACTGTTAAACGGGAAAGCGGCAGTCAACATGCAGGGCATGGTGGACACGGGCTCTGATGTAACTGTTATCTCTCAATCAGAGTGGCCGCGAGGATGGGGACTTAAGCCTTCTGTGGACAACATCAGCGGCATCGGCGGCACAATCCTACCCCAGAGGTCAGCCAAGTCCATCCAGGTGGAGGGACCTGACGGTCACATCGGTACTGTGAGGCCGTACGTAGTGGCGTCAGGCTTCACCCTGTGGGGGAGGGATTTATTGTCACAATGGGGGACCAGGCTGGAAATCCCCAATCCACCGGAGGGTTTCTAGCCGGGGCCACTGCGAGGCGCACCACCCGCACCTCTGTACCACCGTTGTCCTGGAAGACGGACAAGCCGGTGTGGGTGGAACAGTGGCCCCTTGTGAAAGAAAAGCTGAGCGCCCTAAGGTCCCTCATGCAGGAACAACTTTCCAAGGGCAACATCGTCCCCTCGGACAGCCCTTGGAATTCCCCCGTCTTCGTTATTCGTAAGGCTAACGGAGGCGGGTGGAGGCTCCTGCACGACCTCAGAAAAATCAACGAGGCCATTGTAGACATGGGCCCCCTCCAACCAGGGCTCCCCTCCCCTGCCATGCTACCACGGACCTGGCCTCTGGCGGTCATAGATATAAAGGATTGCTTCTTCTCAATTCCCCTGCATCCGCGCGACGCCCCGCGGTTTGCCTTCTCAGTACCCTCCACCAACCGAGAGGCCCCGCAAGAGCGCTACCACTGGCGAGTACTCCCCCAGGGAATGAAGAACTCCCCAGTACTCTGCCAGTGGTACGTCGCCAAGATACTGTCACCCATCCGAAAGGCATTCCCGAAGTCCATTTTATATCATTACATGGACGATTTGCTTATCTGTGCCTGCTCAGAAGACTTACTTAACCGGACACTGCAAGCCACAATGGATGTCATCCAGTGCGCCGGGATGGTGGTGCACCCTGACAAGATCCAAAGAGTCTGCCCGTGGAAGTACCTCGGCGTCCGGATCGGGGAAAGGACCGTCGCACCCCAGCAACTTGACATCTGCGACGAACCCAAGACTCTGCGAGGATTACACCAGCTCTGCGGGTCGGTGAACTGGGTTCGTCCACTGCTGGGGCTGACGACGGCCGACCTCGCCCCCTTGTTCCAGCTACTGAAGGGCGGCGAGGGACTGGACACCCCGAAACATCTTACTCCGGACGCCAAGGCTTCCATAGGTAAGGTACAGCGAGCCATCACCACCCGGCACGCACACCGTATGGCGCCTGACATCCCATTCCAGTTGACAATATTAGGTCAGACACCGACCTACCATGCACTTATCTTCCAGTGGGACGGGAGGTTGAAGGACCCCCTCTTAATCATAGAGTGGGTGTTCCTCCCTCATACACCGTCCAAAACCATCACAACGCCACAAGAATTGGTGGCCTCGCTCATCACCAAAGGGAGGATGAGACTCCGTACCCTTGCGGGGTGCGATTTCTCATGCATCAGGGTCCCGTGGAAAGACGAGGACCTGGACAAATTAGTCCAAAACAATGAGAGCCTCCAGTTCGCCCTGGACAGTTACCCAGGCAAGATTCCGGGTAAAAAACTAAAACACAACCTATTCAACATGAACTTCAATCTGGCTCCGAAATTCATGAAATCAAAACATCCTGTAAAAGACGCCCTGACCGTTTTCACCGACGGCTCAGGGTCCTCCCACAAGTCAGTAATGACTTGGAAGGATCCGCGGACCCAGCAGTGGGAGTCTGAGGTCCATGTGGTGGAGGGATCCCCACAGACTGCAGAACTTGCAGCCGTGGTCAGAGTGTTCGAGAGGTTCCAGGAACCCCTCAATTTGGTGACAGATTGGCATACGTTGCTGGTATAACTGCCCGGGCCGAGCACAGTTTGCTAAAGGAGGTACAGAATGAAAAACTATTTGGCCTGCTCTTGAGATTAGTTTATCTGTTATCCCACCGAGAGCATCAATATCATGTGATGCATGTGTGGTCGCACCAAGGGCTCCCCGGTTACATCAGTGAGGGGAACCGCAGGGCGGACGCTCTAGCTATGGCTGCGCAGGTTTGTTCGTCTAACATCCCAGACACCTTCGCGCAGGCCAAGCTAAGCCACCAATTTTATCATCAAAATGCCCCTGCCCTCCGGAGGATGTTCCACCTCCCTCTGGAGCAGGCCAGGGCCATCGTGGCGACATGTCCGAACTGCCAGAGCTTCCAAGTTCCATCACTGAACCCAGAAGTCAGCCCTAGAGGTTTGGCTTCCTGTGAGCTCTGGCAGATGGACGTAACTCATGTCCCAGAATTCGGACGGTTAAAATATGTGCATGTGTCCATAGACACATTCTCGCACGCCATGTATGCCTCAGCCCATACGGGTGAGAAGGCGTCAGACGTGCGAAAGCACCTGCTAATGGCATTTTCAATTTTGGGCACTCCGAAAAAGATTAAAACAGATAACGGCCCCGCGTATACCTCGTCTCATCTGCGGCAATTCTTTCAGGAGTGGGGGATCGAACATACCACCGGGATCCCTCACTCTCCCACGGGCCAGGCGATAGTGGAGAGAGCTCATAATACCTTGAAAAGAGTTCTCTACCAGCAGCAGGGAGGAGCAGAGTGAACGCCCGTTGAGCGGCTCTGTAGGGCTCTGTTCACAATCAGCTTTTTGAACTGCTCTGCAGAAGAGCCACTCCCCCCTGTACACCGGCATTTCTCCAATTCGGCAAACTCTAAGTTAAAAGAACACCCGCCGGTGCTGGTGAGGGACCCAGAGACTCATCGAGTCGAAGGGCCCCTCCCGCTTATCGTCTGGGGACGAGGTTATGCCTGTGTTTCCACCGACCATGGGCCGAAATGGGTCCCCGCAAGATGGGTAAGACCCTACAAAGCATCTAACAGAAAAACCGAGAGCTCTGTTTCAGAGTCACGAGACGACCACAATAGACAGGACCAACAAGTCCAGGACAAAGAGGCCTGGAAAAGAAGACGAAAGAGGACGCAGCTGAAACTGCATGTAAAGCCCTGATATGCCCTGACACGCCGAGACTGGAGGAAGTTCCAGAAGATGACACGCCACGACGAGATGAGCCTTTCAGCGAAGGAAGGCCAGGACGACCTCTGAGACAAAACTCAGAGAGAACCCGAAACACCCCACTCCCATCTCCCACAATTCCAAACCCCGTCAACCCGCAACCCACTTACCTTTAACCTTACTTACCTTGTGTGCTTCCCTACCTTGTCAGTTGCCCTGGAAAGAAAAAGGAGGGAGAGACGGAGAGAGTTTTGTTTTGAGAATTTTATGTATTTAATATCCTTATCTGTTCTACCTTTACCTGTTTTGAGCCTTCACACACTAATGTTTCTCTACTTTGTTTCAAATTCGTAGTAACCCACCCCGAAGAGAATGAGTCCGATGGCTTCAGTGATACAGCTTCTCCTGTTCTTCTCAGCATCCTGCGAAGTCGAGCCCTGGCTGGTGCGGCAACCACAAGAGAATGTGTGGGTCCACCTGGCAAAAACGATCGGCCAGGAGGACTTTTGCATGCATTTTCCATCCGCTAACACACCTTTATCTACCTGTCTAGTCGGTATCCCCGAAACGTGGCCCGCCAACAACACCTTCCTTTCGCAGATCCGCCCGAACCGTGACTGGGAGCAGTGGCTGCCGACCCTTCCGCCCCTGACAGCCGAACCCCAAGAATTGGACCTGTTGGGGTCGGCTCAACCGGCATTTTGCACCATTTTTATGGAACCTAGGTCTCCCAGGCGCCAGAGGCGAAGCTTAATTAGCCCTTCCTGGGATCCTAGAAAAAGTTGGCAAATTTACCAAGATTCACCCAGAAAAATTACACGGAGACCAAGAGAGACCGTGGTGGTGCCAAGGGCAAGCCATAGAGCTAGCTCCCTGGCCGTGCCTCCGGTGATCCCTAGAGCCTTTTACGTGTCTCCTACCAATTCGACCCTTTATGGTAAAAATTCATGGTGTCGCCATGCCGACGTTACATGGTCAGCACCCACCAAATCCCCGAGGAAGCTCCCTGACGGGCTCTTCCTCATCTGCGGTGATCAGGCGTGGGCTGGGATTCCGAGCAATCCCCGGGGAGGGCCCTGCAGCATAGGTAAACTTTCCCTGCTGACACCAGGCACCAGACAATTGGTTGCCTGGAAAGACCACCACAATTGGACGAGGCCAAAAAGATCCACCCTAGATTTGGATGAAAATTGTGACAGTGATGTGATTGCGTGGTCTTTCTCCAAGAGGGTCGCAGCCTCAGTTTTTCTGCCGTGGGTGGCGGTGGCCAAGGCCCTAGGTGAGCTTTCCCACCTGGAGTGTTGGCTAGGGAAACAGGCCAACATAACATCACAAGCGCTAGCAGGTCTCCTTGCTGATGAGGAGATGACTAGACAGGCCACCCTACAAAATAGAGCCGCCATCGACTTTTTACTCCTAATATATGGACATGGATGCGAAGAATTTGAAGGGATGTGCTGTTTTAACCTATCCTCTCATGCGCGAGACATCCGCAAGAACATCCTTGCCCTTCAAGAACAGGTCCATCAGCTTCGTCGCGAAGCCAGCGACTGGTTGGACAATCTAGTCGGACGTTCAGGACTCTCGGGATGGGTGACCCAAATTATTCGGCCAATGCTAATGATTTTGTTAGTTATAGTTGTTGTGTTATGTTTTCTTTCATGCTTTAAGCGTTGCGTTGTTGCTTCAGTTGTTAACCTACTTTCTTTAAATAATAAGAGCGGGGGAGATGTGGCGGTTGTTCAACTAGGCCCCGAGGAATTTCCCATTAGCAGGCCCTGGGGGGAAGAGGGTGAGCTCCCCCGAGTTCCAGCAATAGAATGGTTCGACCCATCAGAGGATGGGCTGGAAGAAGTTGACACCCTCTGAGGGTGAGTGGTCGGGCCTGCCTGTCTATTTACAAGCCGCCACTCCCCTGCCCTAGAAAGTTCTGTCTACCCTGCAAGTTGATTGTATCCTTACCCTGTCCGTTATGCTCTCTCCTCCCCGTCTCCTCCCCTGCTCTCTCCCAGTTGGTTCCCTCTCCTCAACTCCTCCTACGTCCCTCCCCTAGAGCCCCTTGTGATTGGTTGTCTAGTTACAATAAAACCCCATGTCACGAGGAGCTCTGGGTCTTCAGATCCTGGCTCTCTTGGATGCCACATCTCTGTGTCTGCGTCATCATTGCCCGGGTCTGAGGAACCCCCTTCCTAGCCTGGGGTGCACCTTGTAGTTTGCCTCCCTCCGCGCCTCTCCACCGCGCAGGGAACCTAGTTAGCCCGGCGACAGGGACGACAGTCGGCCGCTGTCTACCCGCGCATCTGTCACACACGCCTTTGGACAGAGGCCACACAACACCAGCGGAAAGGCGAACGGCGACACAAAAGAACTTTCAGCAGTAAAGCACTCCTCATCTCTTCTTTCTTTGAAAATAAGCTTAGTTATATTCATTAACTCAAAGTCTTTATGTTGTACCTTTCGTAAGTGCCTTCATTTCTGTGCTCCTTCTGTGTAAGAAGAAAAAATGAATACTCTCAAAGTCCCATTCTGATGTTAGAAAGAAACAGTTAAGTTGTCTTTTTGGCTGTGCAATAGTCACGTGGCTTTTGCCCGTGTAGTTTGAATGTTATAAGTCCGTGCCTGAACCGGGGAAAAAAGAGTCTGTTTGTGCTGCCTCCCCATCCAAGCTGCGTTTTAGTTGTGAGAGCCCGGCGAGACTGCACCTGTGCTGCAGAGAGCTGGTCTAAGTCTCCTTTCTGTGCCGAGCCATGCAGAGCCGCTTGGTGGGATTCATGTCCGAGCTCCGCGGGAGGAGCCCAGTCTGTGTCCTCTCTCTCTCTCTTGTGCCGAGTTCACTGCGGAGCTCACCGGGCGGGGAGGGTAGCTCCCGAAACCCACGGGGCCCGACCTCAAACTCTCTTCCCGCCGGGCTGCACCGCGGAGAAGCGATCGGCCTGGCCCAAACTAGGCGAGCGGAGCTGGCGAAGTTCTTTAGCCAGGGACAGCAGAATGAAACAGCTTGAGTTCTCTCTCTCTCCTCCCCCTCCCCGCGCCATGCTGGTTGGCAGCCCCAGGCCATGTGGCCTGGGGAGACCTTACCCAGCTCTGGCGCGGAGAGGGAGAGCGACTTCTTTCTTCAGCAAACTAGAAGCCTCAAAGAGGGTCTCTTCAGGTGCTTTCTTGGTTTTATGAGATTTTTTTTTTGGTAGGCAGAGTTTATGCTGGCTACCTCATTTCCGACTCCACCCACTCCCTCTACACTGGGAATTCTTAACAGCGATTACCCCATGACAGATGGGATGGGATGGGATGGGATGGGATGGGATGGGATGGGATGGGATGGGATGGGTCAGGCATGGCAAGGAAATGCAGGGGTTAGAATACACGGTGCAGGGGAGGAGCTCTGGGCATTCCCCCTGACACACCAGCTAGCCTGGGACACATGAAAATTCCTGGAAGCACAAAGGAGCTCCAGCATGCTTTAGGATTACTGGTGTTTTGGAGGAGACACACTCCTGATTTTTCCATCATAGCCCAACCCTTATACAACTTAAGCAAGAAAAGAGCTTCTTGGGTCTGGGCACCGCTCCCTGAAGAGGCCCTAAAGCTGCTGGGTTTTGAGGGAGGAGTGGATCAAGCTCTTGGTCCCATTTATCCACAGGACCTTTTGCACACTGAGGAGGGTTTGCCATCCATGCACTGTGGCAGTGGCGCCAGAGGGCCCCACTCGTCCAACCCAAATTCACTCACTCAGCTTGAAGGATGCTGAAAAGCCATATTCTGTATGGGAAAAGGGTTTGTTTTTGCTGTGTTCCAAAGCTCTTAAACAGAACAGGAGAAAATAGTCAGGGATCCCTTTGCTTCTGCTTCTTCAAGGACACTGACAGGAACTTTCTTTCAGCCTCCAAGGCTTTGCTCCCTTTGCTGCAACAGGCCAAGCTCAAAACTTGCTCCACAACTCTGAACACCAAAGGTTCCTTTTCCCCTCCGCAAAGGAGGAGCTTCTCAGTATCCACGTGTGACGTGACCTGCAGTGGGAGAGGGAACATGAACCAGATGCTGTTAGGAGAAAAACTGCCTGTGGTGGAAAATCCCACACAACAAATCAACACCAAGAGAGAGCATTTTGCTTTCACAACATCGCTCCTGGAGCCACAGGCCTTTCACACAGCAAGCAAGAGAACAGCACAAAATACTGGGCTGTGTCCAGTTTTTGGCTGGAGCAGCAAACAGAGGGAGGTCCAGGCTCCACTGCCACAGACTCTCCTCTTGGGGGAACAGAACTCCCCAGGCTACATTGCAAATGCTGTGCACACCCTGCTGGCTGCAGTCACCCCCTTTTTAAAGAAGTTCTTGACAGGAACTCTGACAAACAAATGGCATCTTAAAGGCAATTTTGTTTCAAAATCAACTCCCTTCCAAAGGAAGAATATCAAGCACAAAGCAATCCCAAAGCCACATATGCTGCACCTGGGGAAAACCTCCACTTACGTGCCAGGTGGGTTAAAAAATACCCATCAGAAGCCACAGAGTACAGAGTGCAAAGTGCAGCAGCCACTTGCTGGATGATTTTGGCCGTGCTGCACACGTCTGCAGACTGTCCCCCTGCAAGGACACAAGGACACCCGTCAGGGGCTGGGCTGGCAGCTGACAATGCCTCGGGCAGGAGGATCCTCTGGCAGTGAGCAGGCGCCCAGAGCTGCTCTGACACTGAGGCCTCTGTGCCCCACAGCAACGGGAACACCGCGAGGACGTGGCAACTTTCCTGTGACATCACAGCAGCAGCTCCCGCAAAAACCGCTTGCAAGGTTCTCCTGTGTCACCAAGGAGCACAAAGAATCCTCCCAGGGCACAGCCCATTGCTCAAAGGAGCCAAGAGGAACTCAGAAAATGCAGCAAACCAGGACACCCCACAGGCCAGCCTGAACACTGAGAAGGAACAAAGATGTGACCAAACCAAAGCAAACATGACCTACACACGTGCCTGGGGGCATTTCAGGGTCCATGGAGCAGTGGCTGCTTCCACTTGAAACAGGAGCTGTTGCCGGTTTTGGTGAGCTTAACTCCTCCTAACTGTTAGAAAGTGGGTGAGTAAAGGAAATTACCCTGCAGGAAGAGGACCAAACCCTTGGAAAAATATTAAATACATCTGAATTCCAAATGAGATCTATTTCATTTATTTATTCAGTACTAATCTATTATTACAAACAAAAACATGTTTCTGAGCTGAAGCTGCTCATACACAGGAAAGATTTTTTGGTTGCTCTGTTATTTAAAGGACGTGCACGAACCTGTGGAGCAGCCCGGCTCTCTGCCCCTCTGCCCACAGGGCTGCAGCTCTCCCAGCTGCCCCAGCAGCCACAGGAGCACTGGCAGAAGGGCAGGCATCCTCAGAGGAGCCAGCAGCACTGCACTGTTCTCCCCGCTCTGCTCCTGCGGAGACTCAGCATGGCCAATCCCCCTGTTAGGATCTAATTATTAAAGTTCTTTAGAGATACCTCTGCCCGAATTAAGGTACAAGCGAGACCATATGCCAATCAATAGTATGAGTTTTATTTGATAGTAAATATGAGAGAGAGAGAGAGAAGAAAAGAGAGAAAAGGGGGAGTAGGGAGAAAGATGGGGGGACAAAGAGGGACAGGGACAAAGAAGTATCACCACTCCGTGGGTCCCATTGGTATCCTGATGTCCTCTTCGGGTAGTCTCGGTGGTGGAAGTCCCCCCCAAAAGCACAGAGTGCCATGGGTTAATATACACTCAGGCCAGGTGGAAATGCCCAGGTATGTCCCCCTGAGGGAGGGGGCAGCCTCTAGCAGCAGACTCTGCTTGCATCACGTGCAGTCCTGTGGTGAAAGGCGTCTGGGGAGCACTTTGGGGGGTCTGTGATAGATTGTGACTCCCCCTCAGCTGCCTCTCACGTGAGAGTCCCATGGATGTGGCTTGTGGGGTTGGGGGTTCCACAGCTGGGCCAGTTTGTGTACTGGAGGACGCGTGTGTATTGCCTCTGATCAGAGGTTACGCCATCCTCCTCCCCCCTTCAGCTGGGGGCTGGGCTGTGCAAACTTGGCTTCTGTGAGCTGTGCTTTGCCTCCACCCCAAACTCAGCCAGAAATGATTCTCAGTACAGCTGGTGGCTTCAGCCTCTGTGGACGCATTCCTTTCCCTCAGACTGAGATGACTGAACAATAGGCTTTTCCCTTTATCTAATCTCAGCAGTTTGACTCAGCTCAAAGTCCCAGTCAGGTATCTTCAGGGAGGCTTCTCTGATCAAAACTTTCTATCAATGTTTGAGGCATTTCAGTCTCTAACAGCCCTGACCTCTCTTCCTCCCTTTCCCTGGGGATGTCCACAGGGATGGGATGGGGCCAAGCCGGCTGCAATCACTGGCCCTACACCCCAGCTCTGCCACTCACCTGCCCGCACTGGATGGAACCTCTCCATATTTTCAGGAGGCCATTTTGGGGCAGTCCTAGGGCCTTCCTCCTCCTCCTTCACCCAGGCCTGCCCAGGAACACTGGAGGGTCCCTCTGCCATGCTGCTGTCTGGCCTTGAGGGCTCTAGACAGAGGGGCAGGAGACATCCAGGGAAAACACAAGGTCAGCAAGGAGGAAGGGGGCTGCTTGAGGGATCCTCACTCTGTTATAGACAAAACTTGGCTTTCATGAATTTATGCAGTTGATAAACCAAGGTTTAGCTTCCATGAATTTGTGCAGTTGATGTCCTATTCTGAATTAAAGTTGTTAATTATAAGTTACATGCCTCACTATGTATGGGTTGTCAGGCCTGTATGTAACCTTCAGGACAAGGGCGGGTACCGAGAGAGAAAGAAGCTTTTCTTAAGGAAGTTTCCAGAAGAGCGCACATCATCCAGGTGACATCACTCCTAGACTGCAGATTGGCTAAAGAGACAGCCAATGAGAGAGCCGTTGTGAGAATGATTGGCCATGAGAGCATCGACTGAATGGACCAATGACAGCCTGGAAAAAGAACCAATCAGTGAAAGGATCCAGAATGGTCCAATCAGACTAAAAGTCTGGGTATAAAAGTTCCTGCCCACAGCCCTGAGGGCTCTCCTGTGGAGGCTTGTGGCTATGTGGGGATATCTAACTCTGTTCATGAGCTGGTGTTAAAAAGACTGTTTTGCTGATGCAGTGAGTTCTTCCCTCATTAATAAATCAGTTATTTTTAAATAGATGGCCTGTCCTTTGCTTGTTTATCTCATTTCTGTCCTGTGCTGTTTCATTATGTCCCATGCTTTTCTGTCACATTCTTCAGGCACTGTGGGTGCTGCTGCCAGCACCCATTTCATGGTAGGTCACCAAAGGCCCTGTGACACCCTGCCACGTGAATTCCCATCAGCAGCGCCTATGTCACAGCTTGTCACAAAGGGCCCTGAAACCACAGGTGCCCTGCTGCTGCTGCCCCATGCCCTCAGTGCCTCCCAGCAGCCCAGCTTTCAGGGCCGCCCATCATTTTGGTATATTTAGTAATGGTGGAGATATTTAATACATTCCCTGAAAAGGCATCAAATGAGTGATAGCATTTCTAAAGCAGTTAGTGGTGATTTCAGTCCTAAGGGAAATGTTGTTTCCTTGTAAACAGATTTATAAGACTGTGCATGCAAGATGTTTTTATATTTAGATTATGGAGAAGATAATATCAGAACCACGCTGTCTGTGTGAGCCACACAGTTTCCAGACAGATTGGAAGAAGGTGTGTTTGGAAATTAAACACTCCACAAGGCAGCTGGGAACACGCTGAGTTTGCTGCAGTTGTGATGAGACCTCCCCAGGTGGACACATACCTGTGTTGGGCTTCCAGAGGAAACCAGCTTTGTTTCACACAACAAAGAGCACAAATCCAAACCTTTCCAAAGAGACACAGAGATCTTACTGTAACAGAGAAAATAACTGAATGAACACCCTGGACAAACTCTCCGGGATAGATGCCATCAGTCAGCACACTCCAGGTCTAAACAGGGGTTTGGAATAAATGTTGTTAGTTCAAGGTAATAATGAAAACAGATTTAAAGGAATTAAACTATCCAGAATGAGAGTGATTTCAGGTTTCACCTTTGAAAACTGTTGTGTTGATTTCGAACCAGAGGAAGAGAACAACTCTATCATTCATCCTTTTTTCCCAGCTCTTTCAGATGGTGCTATAAAATTTTTGTCTTTTTCCTTATTCTTTCATGGTCAGACAAAGGTTTACTACAAAAACATCCATTTCCCAAGCAAGCACATTCCCTTTTCCTCTATTTAAGCGAGGATGGTTATTGCTCTCCACTGGGTTCCTAACTGGAATCAGAGTGGCCATGTGGCAGAAAGCTGGGCCTATGTAAGAGCCCAGCAGCCACACACCCCTGTTTTTCATGGTGAGATGGCTCATGCTCCTCCTTTCTCAAAGCATTTTCACCTCTTTCTCCTTGCAATGGTATATGCTATTGTTTGTCCGGCACAAATACAATTAAGATCTAAATCTCAGAATGAAACAATCAGCCTTGCATTCTAGTTTACCTAAAACAGACACATATTTGATCACAATTTCCACCATTTGCTGTGCTGTCTGAAATGAGGGGATGGAGGGGCCAGCAGGGAGCACAGAGGGGTCCGGGACTGCAGCTCTGCCGGGCCTTGGAAGCAATTCCAGAGCCTCCACTTTTGCCACAGCTGCCCTGAAGACCTTGAGGCCAGGCGGAGAGTGATGGGAGGCAGCAGGGAGAAGATGAAGAGCACCCGCAAGAGCAGACAGGGAGCTGCTGCTGCCACCGGAGAGCCTGGGTGAGGCCACAGGGCCCGTGAGGCAGGGTGGGGCTGAGGGGGGCGTGGGCTCTGTGCGTGGGCACTGCCCGGCTCGGCAGCAGCGGGCCCTGCCCGTGCTGGGGCTGCTCAGCGCAGCTGGCCCGGCTGGCACAGGGGCTGTCCTTGGGCAAGGCAGCTGTGCCGGCAGGGCCCGGGAGCTGTGCCGCCTGTGCCGGGCTGCCGGCGGCTGCGGGACAGTCCCGCCGCGCCTGCGCTCGCCACAGCCCGGCCCGCTCGGCCTGCTTGCTCTTGCTGAGCCTCCTGGGGAGCCTCGGAGATTTTCTCCTTCCTCATGGAAGTGCGGCTGCTGCCAAGGGACAAGTCCCCATACTGACTCAGTGTTCCCTTTGCTTGCCAGATGTCCCATCTGCTGTCCCTGTCCAGGAGAGCTGCGCTGCACGGGAGGAAGAGACAGAGGCAGAGGCTTTGAAGATGGGGCGGCTGGGATCCCTTCACTTACACTTCTGTTTTAGCCTGGACCTGAATACAGACACTGTAATTTTTGGTATTTACTTACGTAGCTTGATGTAGAGGAATATATCTTATGTATCAGAAGTAAAGCTACCGGTTTTATTAAATATGTATGCATATATTATACATATATATATATATGTTTGTAATTACATGTATGATATATGTGTACTAAAGATACGCTTATGTTAGTATATCAGTGTTTAGTTCTATTTCTACGTTAGGTGTCTATAATTGTGCAGGTCTCTACTATGTTAATAGCTCTTTAAATAATTCTGTTGGTGTTTGTATAGGTAAATATGTCGACTTTTGTATGTATATTGATCTATTTCTGTAAGTGATATTTACATATGTATCTAGATGTTTACTGGAATATTTATCTTGATGCAGTTGTATGGATTTTTTATTGAACGGTGATGTTTTTATATTTATAGATAGGTTTGTTTTTTGTCTGTACTTCTTGTTGTTGTATGTAATACAATATTTACTCTATATTTACATCTGTAGGTTGTTATAGTTATAAATGTATTCATAGATATGTATCTAAGTCTATTGAAACATATATGGACTTGTATAGTTGTATAATTCTATTGATTGAGTTCTTGGTGTAGGGCTATTTAGAGAGGGAGTGCATAGTTTTGTGTTTCAATATGGGTTGTGTGCTTGTAGTGGTAGGTAATAAATTAAGTTGTTAAACCCCTAACTGATCTTTGGTAGAGTGAGTTGTTGTAGAGGTTGGCAATAAATTTTTTACGTTTTTGTTAACTGAAGTTGGTATTTGTGTATTTTTACGTAGCATGCTTGTAAGAATGTAATAAATTCCTTTTTTTAGCCTTAATTTAGATTTGTACAGTCGTGTATTGTCAGCGCGGGCGTAGTAATTTGTAATAAATGACGTTTGTCAGCTGAGGTGGGTGTTTGGTGATTTGTGCTGTCCAGAGCAGTGAGCAGATGGAAATGTGATGATGCTGGAGGGTTGTGGCCATGAAAATCTGCAGCCGTGCCCAGCGCAGCCCCCACCTGCACTCAGGCTGGGCAAGGAAAGCGCAGATTTGGGCTGGCAGCAGAGCCACGCCTTCCCTAAGAAGTGGCTGCAAAGGCTGCTGAGAAAACTCCGGCACTGCACTGAGCGCAGAGCTCCGAGCAGGAGCCACCCGGGGAGGGACAAACCCAGCGCCACCGCACGGGCAGCTCTTTGGCAAGCGCTCCGAGTGTCCCTGTGGAGGGCAGCCTGGAGACCAGATGCCAAGGGAGCCTGAGGCAGCTCCGCTGCCTTTGGCAGCACTTTGGCAAAGGAGCTGGAGCCAGGGGGAGGCACCAACGAGTGGAACTGCTGCAGGCTGGCCATGAAGGAAGGGCCATTGCCACGGGAGCTGAAACACTCCACAGTGCAGGAGAACTGGCAAGCAACAAGCGCTCACAACCCCTAAAGTGATGGAAGGCTTTTCCGTGAAGTTCCCTGCAGGAAGTGGCAGGGGAGCTGGTGCTGGGATCAGCAGGAGCAGAAGGCAGCAGGATGTGCTCCTTTTCCTGGCTCTATTTCCAGGGGCCAGGCTGCGATGGCCCCTGCTCCCGCAAAGCCCCGGCCCACGGAGGCTGCAGGGTAAAAGCAAGGCCATTGCACAGAGAGGCTTTGCAGTTGAAGCGCACTGCCCTTGTGTTTAGGGAATGAATGAGTGCCGTGCCAAAGCCCTGGCAGGTAAGCAGGGCTGCGGCAGGCAGAGCCTTTAGAGGGAAAGAGGGCTCAGGCACTCGCATGCTTGAGACTCCTTCAGCTCTCCTGTAGAATGAGAAAGAAGCGAACTGAGAAGAGGCAAAGGCAGTCCTTTCAGAAAACCTTGTGTGCAATAAGTGGTGTTGGAGAAACATGAGGCAACACCTTTGCCTTGTTTCCACAGCCTGTGTCTTCGGGAGGGGACGGCAGGGAGAAGGGGGGAGAGCAGTAACTGTGCTAAGCCCTGTGTCTGTGGTGGTGTGTGCTGAGATGCTGGCTAGCAGTGAACATTCTGGGTAATGCCATGTTCTCCTTTAGCATCACGACACGCTGGTGCTTCATTGCAAAAGTGCCTCAGCATGGAGAAAATCAGCCTAATTTCTTGTCAGTTTAGCTAGGCTTGGTGAGAAACAGTGACAAGGATTAAAACAGGGTTTCTAAGCTCGTCGTCCAGAAGAAATTTTGGATTGTGTTTCTTCATTGTATGCATAACATTTCTGAGTTGTTCTGTATCTTTCATGGAGGTATCCACTTCTGAGTGAAAAAAAAGCAAAAACCAACGGGATGATGGCATTTATTCTCTTTTAAGGACAAGTATTTGCCCTAAGCTGTAGCTTCAACTTAGTAAGGAAAAGGATAGATTTTCTTTAGGCATGCTATGTGGAATAAATGGTGTAGGAATAGCCACAAACCGAGCTGTAGGAACAGCTTCTTCTTGGTCTTAAGGGGATATTGTGTACAAGAAAGCACCACAACCTTGATGATGTAATTATTATTGAAAACTCCCCTTAATCCCAGTTTTGTTCCTTTGCCAAGTCCTCACCAGAATATTCCACCACGACCTCTAGTCCTCCTGGAGCTACTCAGGCAGCAAATGCCACATTCCCTTGGCAGAGTCACAGACAGCCTGGATGGGCACAGATGATGAGAATTTCTTCCAGCTGAGGTACCTGGGCACTGAAATGTCCCTGGCATGCTTCCACCAGCTCAGCTCACTTGAGGGAGGATAAGGATCCTGGCAGACGTGAGCAGCACATCCAGGAGCCTGGGTGACTCAAACCAGGGCATCACAGCTTCAGGTTTAACAAGCCTTGTACAGGCATCACACGAAACAGTTCACCGAGATGTTCAGCTGAGGCTGGGGAATGTGCAGAGAGATTTTAGTCAGGGGCGAGCAGCACTAGAACAACCTGAAGTGGTGTTTGCAGACAAAACAAACCCAAGTGAGCAAGCAGAGAAAGAGGCAGAAGTTGCCTGTGGAGTTCAACAAAGAACCATTTCACACCAAGGTCATCCCAAAACTGAGGTGCATTCTCAGGGCAGTTACCATGACTTTTTGCTTTGCAGTTTTGTTTTTTTGTATAAAAGACTTTATGTTCTCTCTTCTTACACTCTAAAGTCCAGAGACTAAGGTGCCCCCCTAAGTGCTGGTGAGCAGCTTTCAAAACCTGTCTTTTGAATTCACTGGACTCAAAAGGATGGCTACTCTGTACCTGGTGTCGCAGGAAGATTCCCTCTGTCTGATGAGAGTCTACGTCCCATGCAAATACTTTTACTTATGTCCAAGTAAAAACTGGAGTCTGAGTCTTCCCATACTAGGTTAAGACCAGATCTGTAAGAAGGAAGAAAATGATGAAGATTCTCTTCCCCATTCTGTAGCCAAGAAATCTAAGAAACAGATGCTAACATTCAACGACCTATTACTGGTTTTCCAGGAATCCGTTTGCCAGGAATTTCTCACTTTCATCAGCAATATAAGTCCAAATACAGACTCCAGGTAAATTGGTCAGAAAAATATACATTTATTCCTTCAGCTTTTACTATTCACGGTGCTGTGGTTAGACCAAGTGACCTAAAACATTGGGAGGCCACAAGTATAGTGTAGAAAGAAAGAGGAAAGGATGGGTTCAGGAGCAGCAGTTAGTTCCCGCAAGATCAGGAACAGTTTGGGTGCTGCATGCCCACCATACCTGCATCACCTTAAGAGGGATACTGCTATCACTGGTGTTGGAGGAAAAACCACCTAAGCATCTGAGATGAAAATATGAAGGCGGTGACAGAGTTGTGTGCAAATCAGAAAGTGACAATTCTGTCTTTCCACCGCGCAAAGAGATCTTAGGTGCCAGCAGTGGAGCACAGAGGAGACTTTCAGCTGAAACCCACACTAGTGTGCCACAGAAATACTGAAAATACTAATCATTTCTAACAGCTTCTCAGAAATAAGTCAGGACAGAGTTTTTTAATGTTGCCCCTGTTGCATGTACCAGCAGGAGACTAATAAAACAGTGCATTTACATAAAGCATATTTCAGTCCTTTCAGAACTGTCTGTCTTTTAACTTGGAACTGGTAAGCACGCTGGTGCTTCATTGCAAAAGTGCCTCAGCATGGAGAAAATCAGCCTAATTTCTTGTCAGTTTAGCTAGGCTTGGTGAGAAACAGTGACAAGGATTAAAACAGGTTTTCTAAGCTCGTCGTCCAGAAGAAATTTTGGATTGTGTTTCTTCATTGTATGCATAACATTTCTGAGTTGTTCTGTATCTTTCATGGAGGTATCCACTTCTGAGTGAAAAAAAGCAAAAACCAACGGGATGATGGCATTTATTCTCTTTTAAGGACAAGTATTTGCCCTAAGCTGTAGCTTCAACTTAGTAAGGAAAAGGATAGATTTTCTTTAGGCATGCTATGTGGAATAAATGGTGTAGGAATAGCCACAAACCGAGCTGCAGGAACAGCTTCTTCTTGGTCTTAAGGGGATATTGTGTACAAGAAAGCACCACAACCTTGATGATTCACCTCCTAGGTAAAAGCAGAATGGTTCGTGGTGTAAAACTGTCTGGTGATGGGAACACCAAACGTCCCTGTGCTGGGGCAGAAGCCTGGGAGTCAAATGCTTGGAAAAAGAGACCTGGCAAAGGCAGCCCGAGGTGCTTTCCCTGAAGAAAGAAAAAGGCAAAAGCTCCCGGGAGGTGAAGACACCAGTGGGAGCTCACTGCAACTCGAGGCCATTAAGCCCTCGCGTAAAGCAACATCCTTCCACGGCGCAGGATTTACTTAGGTGACAGTGCTAAGAAAACTGCTGCCCCTTGCCGTTCCTGCTGTTGCTGACTCCAGAGGACGAGAAATGTGCCAAATGTGCCAGAGACGGGCAGAGCCAGTGAGAAAGAAGCAGCCGGTGTGCCGGAGAAGAGGCCAGAAGAATGTCTTGCAGTCTCTCCTTTCCATCGTTTCCCCTTCTCCCATCTGAGCTGTCTGCTTCCATGTGGGGAACTGTGTTGGCAAGGCGGCCCAAAGCAGAGAAGTCGCTCGCTCTCAGCCCTTTTTCCTCGCCGCCTTCGCAGCGCTCGTCCCCGCCAAGTCCGGCCCGCGCCGGGGCCGCGCTGGGCGCGCGCGGGGCCGAGCGCAGCGCCCCCCTCAGGCCGCGCGCCGCCGGCGCAGCCGCGGCCGTTGCGCTGCGGGCGTTGTGGCCACAGTCGGCGATCGGCGCCATGGCGGAGCTGCCGCTGCCCGCCGGGCTCAACGCCAGCACCTTCCCCGCCAAGCTGTGGCGCCTGGCGAACAGCCCCCGCGTCCGCTCCGTGCGCTGGGACAGCCAGGCCCAGGGGCTGCTCATCGACCGCGCCCTCTTCGAGCGGGAGCTGCTCAGCCGGGGCGGCGCCCACGGGGCGGGCGGCGAAGGGGCGGGGGCGGCCCCGGACTGCTTCAAAGCCACGCGCTTCGGCAGCTTTGTCCGCCAGCTCAACCTCTACGGCTTCCAAAAGGTGTCGGGCTGGGCTGGCGCAGCCGTGCCGGGCGATGCCGGGGGTCGGCTCCACTTCAGGAACCCCAACTTTCGCCGCGACTGCCCCGACCTCCTGCTCCGCATCCAGCGCCTGACCAGGGCCAACAGGCAGCGGCTGGCGGCGGGGCTGGAGGTTCGCAGCCGCCAGCCCAGCCGCTTCCAGCAGCTCCACACGGACCGGCCACTGCCAGCCTTCCCCGCCGGGCAGCCCCCCAGGGCCGGTGAGACGGGGTGGGAGCTTCAGGGTGGGAGCTGCGGGCGCGGAGGGGGGCGTGGGCTCTGTGCGTGGGCTCTGCCCGGCTCGGCAGCAGCGGGCCCTGCCCGTGCTGGGGCTGCTCAGCGCAGCTGGCCCGGCTGGCACAGGGGCTGTCCTTGGGCAAGGCAGCTGTGCCGGCAGGGCCCGGGAGCTGTGCCGCCTGTGCCGGGCTGCCGGCGGCTGCGGGACGGTCCCGCCGCGCCTGCGCTCGCCACAGCCCGGCCCGCTCGGCCTGCAGCTGCCTTGCCCAAGGACAGCCCCTGTGCTGGGGGAGCTCTCCGGGAGTGCGTGTGAGCCGAGGTCGTGGTCGGGGCCAGCGGGAGGGAGGCTCCTGTGCCTTGGGGCAGAGGGCAAAAGACCTGGCAGTTGGGTTCCTGGCAGTTGCCTCCTGCCAGGGAATGGCAGCGGGACAGTTCTGCCAGGCGGTTGAACGAATAGGGGAGAGTGAAATGGACAAGTAATTGGTTGTTGCAAAGTCCCAGAACATGTGGGGATTTTTTCTTTGTCGGTGTGCTTGGGAGAATGGGAGCTTTTGTCTGCACTGACAGAAGTACAGTTGCTGCCAAGGGAAACACACCAGGAGACCAATAGTGACCCAGCCTTCCCTTTGCTTCCTTTCTTCTTCCCTCGCTGCTGCACAGCTCCCTCCCGCCAGAAGCGCTGTGATGAGTCACCTGGGGATTCAGAGCTGCCTCGCGGCCCTTCCAGGCGAAGTGCAGGTGCTCAAGAGTCCGAGGCTTCCCCACCACCTGCCAAGAAAGCCTGTGCCACCACTGGACTTCTTAGGTCTACACCAGTGGAACCATCAAAGGAGCTGATCCGCAAATTTAAGCTCCGGAAGGTCACCATTCCACTGGTTCGCATGGACCTCAAACGGCACCCTGAGCTCATGGTTCGCCTGACTCGCATTGACCCTGAAGCCGCTTGCAGGGCCCTTCGAGGGAGCAGCAGCTGCACACCATCTGAGCAGCACACCCCAGCCTCTGACCCATCAGGTAGGGAAAGAGTTTCTCCGCTTGCTTTCCAAACAGGTCCTGGTTAGTGACCGTTTGAAGTGTTTTCCTGCAGAGCTCTGTGGTGGGCAGATCTCAAGTGAGAATCAGGTCAAAAGTAGAGGGACCGTGAATGACATAGAACTCTCCGTCTGCTTTTCCTGTCCTTCCTCCAGATTTGGAGGGTGTTCTGGGCATTTTCCAGACAAGGAATTGGTTTTTACAAAGCCCCAGAACATGTGGGTATTTTTTTCTTTCTCACCCTGCTTGGGAGGGTGGGAGCTTTTGTCTGTCCTGACAGAAGTCCAGTTGCTGCCAAGGGCAGCACTCCTGGAGACCGATAGTGACCCAGCCTTCCCTTTGCTTCCTTTCTCCTTCCCTCACTGCTGCACAGCTCCCTCCCGCCAGAACCTCGGTGCTGCCTCACCTGAGGATTCAGAGCTGCCTCAAGGCCCTTCCAGGACAAGTCCAGGTCCTCAAGAGCTTCAGGCTTCCCCAGCAGCTCCCGAGAAAGTCACCTCCAGACTTCTTGGGGTTTCATCAGAGCAGCCAGGCACACGTGAATTTCAACTCCAGCCTGAGCTCCTCACTCAGCCAGTTCCTGTGGACCATCAGGGCCCTTCCGTGGCCCTTCCAGAGAGCAGCAGCTGCACAGCTCTGGAGCAGCAGTCAGCAGCCTACAGCCCATCAGGTAGGGAGAGAGTTTCCACCCTTGCTTTTCAGAAAGATCATGAAACGTGACCATTTGAAGTATTTACCTGCACTGCACTGTCATGGGAACATCTCCAGTGTGAATCGGGTAGAAAGCGTGAAGTGTACTAGGAAGCAGGACCCTGGAAAGAAAACCAGTCTCTGTTTGCTTTTCCTGTTCTTCCTGCAGATTTGGGGGGTGTTCTGGTCATTTTCCAGACAACCTCTCTTGTAGGGGTGAAAGGGCAAGGCAAGAAACATTTGTCCACAACTGGTCAGTGTCAGGTGAACTCCCTGACATTCATTCTTTGAATGAAGCCAAACTAGGGTGCTGATAGGATATTGCAGAGTTTATAAATTGTCTGTCGTGCAGATGATGCTTCTAAATTTCAATGAGCTCTGTGTGTCCCTAGGACAGCTGCAGCTGCAGAATACGGCCTCACCCACAAGGCTGCTTTTTGGAAGAAACCCTCACTTTCATTTTAGCATGCATGTCTGCAGATCTGGGCACTTGCTGGGTGAATCCACTTTCTGTGATCTCTTGTGATGAGAAACTCAGAAGCCACCAAATCCAAAAGCTGCTGGGGCGACAGAAAAGGCTGTGATTATAAAGTGTTAGTGTGTGTGTGTGTGTGTGTGTGTGTGTGTGTAGACCAATTTTAGAATCCATCCTATGATACAAATGCACATCAATTAGAATAAATACTTTTTAAGAGGCAGGTCTCACTCTTCCAGTTCCCTGGGGAGTTGGAATACATTTCTAGAATTGAGGTTGCTGTGTGCTTCCTGTGGTGTTTGATCCAAGGCAGCAATAGAGCCCTGTGTCCCAAAGCCACATTCTGGAGCCTGACCAATGTGTTTGGATTCTTGCAGCCACACTGGGCACTTGCACTCCCAATTCTCCACCTGGCAGTGCTGGTTATGCAGCGTGGACGGTCCCCAGCTGGGTATGGAAAACTCCTGGGGAAGAGGAATTGCCACCTCTGGATCTGGACCTTGTCCTCGAGACACTGGAGGAGATGTTTTCGTCCCCCACACCTGAAAGGTCTCCCTTTGCTCAGGTAACTCCATTGCACGGGGATGGAAGGGGCTGGGCCAAGAGCTTTTTTGAATGTTGTTGCATGGCTGAGAAGCAAAGGCTTCTTGAATTCAGCCATGAATGGACAGGGAAGGATTTGCTTGGTGAAGCAAGATTTCCAAAAGAGGAGGGAATGAAAAGGGGGCTACCCCTTAAGTGAGGCTGGGAGGTGTTGGCCAGGTTTGGGTGCTCGTCTTCCTGGGAAGAATCCCTCGTGCAGGGGCGTTTGTGGTGAGCAAGTGGAAGCTTTGTAGGTTCTTAGAGGCTGGGTTTGATGGGAAAGAAGAGAAGAGCGTCTGGAGAAGTGCCACTGAAGGCAAAGTGTCCCGTGCAGGGAGGGGCATGCGAGAGGTGCCTCTGTTGCAGCAGCAGATGTGGGCTCTGCCTGTTTTGTGTCGGAAGGCCAAAGCAAAGCAAGGGCTGGGCTGCAGCTGCTGCTGCTGCTGCTGCTGCTGCTGCTGCTGGGTGAGAGCCCTGCCGTGCGTGTGGGTGCTGCCAGAGCCATGTTTGGGGACGGGCTGGAGCTGCAGCTTTCTTGTCCTCTCAGGAACCTGGTGCCTGCAGTCCAGTTTCTCTCTGGGAGATGCTCAGCTGGGCAAACTGGCCAGTCTTGCTGTCCATGTTGCAGAGCTCAGTCACCTTGCTCTTGGGCATCTCTGTGGGAGGAGATGCTTGTGTTCCATGCAGTCCCTGCAAAGCGGCAGCCTGGATGAGACTGTTCTGCTCAGGGCTGTGCAGGGAGGAGCACATCCCTGTGCCAGGAGCTGGCAGGACTCCTTCCTCAGCACCCACTGCATGTGTTCAGTGTCACCCCCACGATCAACACTGTCAGCCTTGACACTTTTGGAGTGTGTTTGAGAAGTCAATCTTTTTGACTGTTGAAGGCCTTTGGGGCCCAGACTTCTTGTTAGGAACAAGGGATGAAAATATGTGAGCCATGGAGCCTTTGGGGGCAGATGCGTTGGTTTTGAGGCGCCACGACTTGTGTGATTGGTGAGAAGGACAATGTTGGGCTGCACATGAAATGGTTAAGGACTCCTGTAAGGCCAGGGGTTTCTTCTGTGTTGAAGAGCAATTCAATCAGGGAGCATTAGTCCTTTTGTTGGGCAGATTTCCTCTTTGACTTAGGAATCCGCTTTCTCTTAACTCTTGTCTCTTCCCAGACTTGCCTGGAGTGTTCAGTTTCTGTATTGGCATAGGCCTTTTTGCATATTACTATACAATTTTGCCAAAGAATTCCTTTATTTCATTTAATATACAGACCCATTGCCTACTGTAGTTTTATTATTGAGGAAGGGAAGACTCGGGGTGGGGAGGGGGATTTTTTGGAATTGCCCATATCTTATTGCCAAGCCTGATGACCTTTGTGTTCTGTAAACTCACACACAGCAGTTTTCAAAAGCATTTTCTTCCTTACGAGAAGGAAATGTTGCAGGTTCTGAAGTATTGTGACCCTGTAGAAAACAGTGAGGGATCTTTGGGTTTCTTTCTTTCTGTTTTCCTTTTCAGGACAACATTAATGTTGGCCCTGAGTCTTCAGGAGGGGAGGCTGTGACCGAGGCTGCAGCAGAGGGAGCTTTGCCTGGCACCGAGAGCAGCGGGAACAGTTCCCAGGAGCCCGAGGAGCTTGGTAAGGAGAGAGCCCACCTTGGTTTAGAGAGGTGTGAGAGGGCTGCTCTGAGCCTGCCGCTCACAGGAAGGGAGATCAGGAGAGTTCACCTCTTGCCTGCAGGGATGGTGCTTCATGGTGCCTTTCGTTCCAATCCTGCACCGGCACAACCTCCCTGAGCCCTGGCCTCCGTGCTTCTCCAGAGGCTCTGCCACTGACTCCTGTGGTGTGGAGAGAGAGCAGGGAATAAACCTGACCTTGTGGGAGTTGTGTCACCAACCCGGGTGTCCCAATTTTGTGCTGAGGTCTGTGGATAAATTTGCTGCAAGGTCACAGTGCTCTGGTGGCAACACTGAGTGACTCTTGAAGCAAGACAGGAAGTCCCCAGCAAGAAAGTCAGTGTAGAAATCTGAGCTTTTTGTCTCCAAGCCTTAAATCAATGTAGTACCAGCTATCTGCTGATAGCTGTAGTGAGATACATTAAAAATACAGGCAGCAGAAGTTCTGAGGCCAAACAAATCATTAGTCCCAAGTCCAGTGGCTAAAGGGAAAACTTAAATTACCCCAGATTAGCCAGAGCTAAGAGGAGAGAGAGGGCGCTTTGCATCTGCATTCTTGAGCAAAGCTGGTGCAGCCTGCAGGCCTCATAGGGAGCTCTTTCCCTCCCAGCTCTTCATGCCAGAGCAGGTGGTTGTGTTGGAGGAGCTGTTGCTCACCGCAGAGGGCAGTTTGTAGATGGCAGGGAACAGAGCTAGTTCGTAGCTCAGCTCACGGCGCCCTTCAGCAGCAGCCATTTCAGTGAGGACGGAGGTGTCTCTGTCAGCCCAGAGAAAGAACAAGGCTGGGCTGCTTCGTGGCAGCTGCCACTGTGTGTGTTTCGAGCTCTCGCGGGTGCCATTTGCACTGCGAGTGCTGAGACTTCACTGGGATTCTTCAAGGTTTGCACGGTTTTGAAAACTTGGAAAGATCCCTGTTGTTTAAGGAGCAGGCTTCAACTTCCCAAGTGAGAATCAGCCTTTCAGGCCATCTTTTACAGTCCCTGACAGAAGGAGAATTGCTGCCCAAGGGAAATGTGCACCAGGGCCAATATTGACTCTGTTCCCTTTGCTTCCCAGATATCCATCTGATCTACCTGGCCAGGAGGGCTGCCCTGCGTGCGAGCAAGGATCCGAGGGAGAGCCTGTGACCATCGGGCAGGTGGAATCCCTCCGTTTATAGATATATTTAGAGATTTCTATAGTTATATATCCATGTAGCTACATTGAAAGATTTGTACAGTTGTTTATATGTGCATATATTTATACATCTAATTAAATGTTTATATAGATATAGATGTTATAGAGTTATATTTTTATATATGTAGTTACATGAATCGATTTTCAGATTTACATTTATATATGGGTGGATTAATGTTAATATATATATATAGATTAATGTTAATATATATATATATAGTTATATTTATAAATGTGCATAGTTATTTAGTTAGAGGTATATGGAAGTTTAGATAATAGATGGATGTTTCTATAGGCCTAGGCTGAATTTTTACCTCTTTCCCCCCTCGGCTGCCTTTTTCACATCTTGATTTCCCCCCGTGTCCCCTCTGTGCCCTCTTCCTGTGCTGGGTCCGAGCTGGCGGCCGGGCCGGGCGGAGCAGCAGTTGCAGCCCCGGGTGTCCCTGGAGCTGTGGCAGCTGCCGGTGGGCGGCCGCAGGCACTGTCCCCTGAGGAGCTGCTGAAGGACGGTGAGACAGAGGGGCTGCGGGGGCTGCGGAGGCGGTGACGCTGAAGGGACAGTCACCTTGAGCTGCTGCTGGGGCTGAGGATGTGGGGGAGCAGGGGGCGATGGTGGCGCCGCGGCGGTGACAGGGCAATGGCAGAGGCTGAGGGGGGTGGCGGGTCTAAGGGGTCGGGATGGGTCAGAAGGGACTGAGGGGCGTGAGAGGACTGTGAGGGGCTGAAGAAACTGCAGGGGGCTGGGGCATTGCCGAGAGGATGGCGGGGCTGAGGGGATGGAGGGGCCAGCAGGGAGCACAGAGGGGTCCGGGACTGCAGCTCTGCCGGGCCTTGGAAGCAATTCCAGAGCCTCCACTTTTGCCACAGCTGCCCTGAAGACCTTGAGGCCAGGCGGAGAGTGATGGGAGGCAGCAGGGAGAAGATGAAGAGCACCCGCAAGAGCAGCGGGCAGGGAGCTGCTGCTGCCACCGGAGAGCCTGGGTGAGGCCACAGGGCCCGTGAGGCAGGGTGGGGCTGAGGGGGGCGTGGGCTCTGTGCGTGGGCACTGCCCGGCTCGGCAGCAGCGGGCCCTGCCCGTGCTGGGGCTGCTCAGCGCAGCTGGCCCGGCTGGCACAGGGGCTGTCCTTGGGCAAGGCAGCTGTGCCGGCAGGGCCCGGGAGCTGTGCCGCCTGTGCCGGGCTGCCGGCGGCTGCGGGACAGTCCCGCCGCGCCTGCGCTCGCCACAGCCTGGCCCGCTCGGCCTGCTTGCTCTTGCTGAGCCTCCTGGGGAGCCTCGGAGATTTTCTCCTTCCTCATGGAAGTGCGGCTGCTGCCAAGGGAAAAGTCCCCATACTGACTCAGTGTTCCCTTTGCTTGCCAGATGTCCCATCTGCTGTCCCTGTCCAGGAGAGCTGCGCTGCACGGGAGGAAGAGACAGAGGCAGAGGCTTTGAAGATGGGGCGGCTGGGATCCCTTCACTTACACTTCTGTTTCAAGCTACATGGACTTGAATACAGCCACTGATAATTACATGGATATTTACTTACGTAGCTTGATTTGTATAGGAATATATCTGTATGTATCATGTATGTCAAAGCTACCGGTTTAGTATGTATGTATGTATGCATATATATATACATATATATATATATGTTTGTAATTACATGTATGTATATATGTGTATCTAAAGATACAGTTATGTTAGTATATCAGTGTTTAGTTCTATTTCCTACGTATAGGTGTCTATAATTGTGCAGGTCTCTATCTATGTTAATAGCTCTTTAAATAATTCTGTTGGTGTTTGTATAGGTAAATATGTCGACTTTTGTATGTATATTGATCTATTTCTGTATGTAGTGATATTTACATATGTATCTAGATGTTTACTGGAATATTTATCTTGATGCAGTTGTATGGATTTTTTGATTGATACGGTGATGTTTTTATATTTATAGATAGGTTTGTTTTTTGTCTGTACTTCTGTGTATGTTGTATGTAATACGTAATATTTACTCTATATTTACATCTGTAGGTTGTTATAGTTATAAATGTATTCATAGATATGTATCTAAGTCTATTGAAACATATATGGACTTGTATAGTTGTATAATTCTATTGATTGAGTTCTTGGTGTAGGGCTATTTAGAGAGGGAGTGCATAGTTTTGTGTTTCAATATGGGTTGTGTGCTTGTAGTGGTAGGTAATAAATTAAGTTGTTAAACCCCTAACTGATCTTTGTGTAGAGTGAGTTGTTGTAGAGGTTGGCAATAAATTAAGTTTTACGTTTTTGTTAACTGAAGTTGGTATTTGTGTATTTTTACGTAGCATGGTTGTAAGAATGTAATAAATTCCTTTTTTTAGCCTTAATTGAGATTTGTACAGTCGTGTATTGTCAGCGCGGGCGTAGTAATTTGTAATAAATGACGTTTGTCAGCTGAGGTGGGTGTTTGGTGATTTGTGCTGTCCAGAGCAGTGAGCAGATGGAAATGTGATGATGCTGGAGGGTTGTGGCCATGAAAATCTGCAGCCGTGCCCAGCGCAGCCCCCACCTGCACTCAGGCTGGGCAAGGAAAGCGCAGATTTGGGCTGGCAGCAGAGCCACGCCTTCCCTAAGAAGTGGCTGCA